>RJWJ010019799.1:0-29843 GCA_004363605.1 Indri indri | reverse complement strand
AAGTTAAAACAATTAGAAATAAAAGAATGTTTTCCCCTGGCTGAGCACATCTTCCTGCCACTGTTTACCTTGGTGGCAGGGAGACTAGGGGAGGAGAAGTCTAGCTTCTTTCCTTGGCTCTGTGTATGTGAGTGTGTGTGTGTGTGTGTGTGTGTGTGTGTGTGTGTGTGTGTGTCTTTTTTTCTCCCTCTCTTTCTTGCCCCCTCCATATATATACGAACTCCTCCACCTGCCCCTGGCTCCAAAATGCTTGCTTTTTTCCTCTCCAGCCATCAGTTTTAAAGACTTTGGCCCTAAAAGCAAAGTTTCAGGCTAAGATACTGCCTCCTAATCAGATACACTGAGCCTCCTATTTGAAACATAAATATTAAATGTATGAATGAATGAACAAACACATAAAAGAATGGAAAGATTTTTCTCTTCTTTTAATTCATTCAGGATTTGGTATACTGATCCTCAAAAAAAAAAAAATCAACATTTTTCCCCCACTATAATCCTCATCCTGGTTTTCCCCTCCCTGTATCTTATCAGTATAATTTTACCACTGAGATAAGATTCCTCCTGTTTCTCTTCCTGTGTGTTAGTTACCTTTCCCATCTTGTTTCAAACCAAAAGAAGGCTTTGAAACCAATGATCTACGATTATACCTGCTCCTTCTGCAAAAGTATAGGCGTCTTGATTTCATGGCTGCCATCTGCCTTGTCTACAGGAGCCTCTCTCCTCTCCTTTAACATATGTTCATTTCCTGTACACCTAATCCTCCAACGATCAGTTACAAATCCTTTAGCTGCCCCCCGCTCCTTAGATGAGACACAGTTTACCTTTTATTTGATCCTCAGTCTTTTTGCTGCCAAAGTAGTTCCAGGTCCTAGAGCCCTTTCCAGAAGTTGTGACCTCTTTTTGACATCAGAGATCAGATTTATTTACCCTGGGTCCCAGCCCAAAGCTCTCCCTCCCCTGCTAACTCCATTCTCAGGTGTCTTCCTGGTGGCAGCATCTGGCCAGAAGTATCTCTTGACTGGCGGCCGCCTCTGCCATGCTGGTACCCAAGCTATTCAGTCTCCCCTCAGTGAATCTGCTCTGCATGATAACATGGATGAATCTCACAACAGTAATGTGGATGGAACCAAAGAAATCAGATGTAAATGAATATGTCCTGTATATAGAGTTTCAGTGGGATTTAAGGCCATCATACTTTTGGGGGTGGTTGAGGGCCTGAAAAATGTTTAACAACTGACTCTCCTCTGAGCAAAAAAGCCATGAATTGAAGTATTGGCTGAGTTCCATGGTATAAATGCTCAAACTGTCGCCAATTTCAAGCTGCTAAGGTGATGTCACTTTATATGGAGTTGGAGAAAAGTGCGCTGTAGCACAGAGTTATGTGGTGTTTCCATTAGACAGATGCAGTAGGTAAATAACTTCAGGAGCATAAATCCTAGTACAATGTAGCAGAATAATTAGGAAGTGGGGAATTTTGAATATGTGTTACCTTGTTCTGTGTGCCAAATGATCTTTCTAGCATCTCGCTCTCATGCAAATGTGAAAGCCCCCACAGCGAATGTCACCTGGAAACTACAGGACCAAAATTACGTCAAATGTCCAATTATATACTCTTTATTTCCACCATCTTTGAACACTCCTAAACTAGTCTGTATTTAGTCAGCTTTTCAACAAATGCTTGGTGAGCTATGTTTCAGGCACTTTTTTCTCTTTGTTGAGGTATAATTGACATACAATAAACTACACGTGATCATGTGTACACTTTGATCGATTTTGACACCGGTATACACCATAAAGCCATTGCTATAATCAAGATAATGAACATATCTGCCACCCCCAAATTTTCTTTATACCCCTTTGTGGTCCCTCCATCCTCAGGGCCACACTGATCTGCTTTCTGTCACTATACATTGGTTTGCATTTTCTAGAACTTCTTACCTTTGCTTTTGATATGATTTATTTAAGTGGAAGTTTATGTAAGTTTGTTTTTAGTAATGGCTATGTTTAACAATCAGCTCAGAAACTCCTGAAACTTTGAGCATCGGCACCCAAAAGCCACAGGAGCCAGCGACAGCACACGACTCGGTCGGGTAAGTGAATGGAACGGAACATCAGGGGAGAGTCTGGACTTGGGGTAATGTTCTATTTCTTGATCTTGGTGCTGGTTAAATAGAAATTTCTGCATCGTTAAAATGTATTGAGATAAATACTAACCATGTGCGGACTTTTCTGAATGTGTGTTAAACGTCAATAGAATTTACTCCAAAAAGACACTAAAATTACAAGAAGGGTTGGATCGCTTCTTCTCAACTTAAAATCCTCCTCTGGCTTTCTGCTGCATTTCAGTTAACATCTCAACTCCTTGCCACAGCTTTTAGGCCATGCCCTGCAGGTTCTGAGCCCTGGGTATATTTCCAGCCTCACTAACTCAAGCTTCAGTTCCTCAAACCTATTAACTCCCCACCCGCCTCAGGGTCTGTACATGTGCTCTTCCCTCTACCCGGAGCTCTTTCTGCCACTTTCCCTATAACTGCTACCACCTTCTGGTCCTTTAGAGCTCCTTGGTGTTGTCAGATGTGGGGACAAGATGTCAGGTCCCGTGTTCCCTGGTTCTTGGTTCCCAGTACTGAAGAACAGTTACTGGTACCGAGTCGATGGAGCTAATGAGCAGACCAAGCAGATGTAAGCCGGCAAAGTGCCAGAGTTTATTAAAGCATAGTGCATTCCGGAGAAGCAATGGGTCAACCCCGGCGAGTGGAGGAGATCCTGAGTTTAACAAGACTTACCCTTTTATGCTGATTCCCTAATTTTGTGTTAAGTGGGAGGTGGAATATTCGTGTTTTTCTTGGAAAAGGGTGGAGAATGCCCAGAATAGGGAGTCCTCCCCTTTTCTATCCTTGCAAGGCGATTTCCCAGGGTTGCCATGGCATTTGTAAACTGTCATGGCGCTGGTGGGTGTGATTTTTACTATGTTAATGAGGGTAGTTCATTTAAGGACACTGTTACCTCAACCGTATGCATGCTCCAAAGACCCTCTCTTGTGGCCTTGATCGTGTCTCCACTTTGTGGCCTTTCTACATCTTTTTGGTTGGTCAGTCCTTGGAGACCCCCTATCATAGACCAAATAATCTGTTCAGTCCTTCAAAGCCCCCTTGACATGTCATCTGTTCTTTCTTGGAAGCCCCACTTCTGGTCAATTTGTTCCCTCTGTTGCAGACAAAGCATCTCCTGGTGCCATCTGCTCCTCCTCCCTCCCCACCTAACAGTGTTTAGTAGAACCTAGTTGGTTGCCTTCTGCTGCCTGTAATGCAGCAGCTGGGGGGCGGAGGGGGGAGGGTGTTGGGTAACACGATGCTTCTCCTCCCTATTCCACGAATGTCCTAATCATGGCTCTGATCGTTGCCCAACTTAATTAATGCCCTGGCAGTAGGTTGACATTCTCAGGCTTTAACTGTCTAAGAAAAGTGCTGGTACCACAATGCCTTGCTAATGCATCAAGCCTCTGCCCCAAATGCCTGATGAATTCGTTCCTGCAGGCACTCTGAGAAGAGTGAGAAAATTAAGGCATAGATTGGATGAGAAACTATGACAGTTGTAAGGCATAAAATCCAAAATGCCCCACTTTCCAAAAACTGGAACCTTTTAAATGTCAAAAATACAGTGAGACATCTCCTGACATACATATCTGGTGATGCTATCCTCTTCAGAACAATTTTTTCTAATTACAGGTATTTAGTTTCCCATTAAAACTTAGTTACACGGTTCTTAGGGTTCCAGGTGTTAAAGTGATGTACTGAGTGAAGTGAGGAGAAGAGAAGGGAACTGATATATTTTTAGTATTTACTTTGTGACAGACACTGCGTTAGGTGTTAGCCTCCCTATGAGATAGGCATACCCTTCTTCATATTAAGGATTTCAGATTTCATTTAAGTGTGAAATAAAATATACTATTAATAGTTGGGTAGAATCTAAGATGCTGTCACGAAGAGACCCAGAAAATATGGGGGTTCCAACAGGTTAGAATTTTTTTTTCTGCCCAGAGGTAGGCAGCCCAGGATTGCTGGGTGACTCTGCTATACTCAAGATGACGCTCTCATTTCTGAAACCAAGACAGCTGCTCTCTCTGCTGCCATTGTGTTTGCGTGCCAGATAGCAAACACAGGGAAAGGCAAGGTGATCTTTTCTTTTAAGGGCATGAGCCAGAATTGCCAGACATTATTCCTGCTCATGTTCCCAAATAGTTTAAATGATTTAAATGATATAGAAGTTTATTCCTCTCTCATGTAACAGTCTGAGGGTAAGCAGTCCGAGGACCTCCATAGTGTCAGGAGCTGCATTTCTTCTTGTTATTCTACCATCCCCCGGGGTTTACTATCTTCTACATAGCAGAAGGTAGCTCACCACCATGTGGAGACACATTCCAGCCAAAAGAACTGGGGATAGGAGGAGAGAGGAGAGTACAATCCTCTTCTTCTTAAGGGGACAACTTGGAAATTGTTCACATCACTTTTGCTCATATCCCGTGGGCCAGAGTTTAGTCATATGGCCAAAACTAGCTGCAAGGGAAGCTGAGAAATGTGCCTAGCTAAAACTGGATAATTCTGTTGGTAAAAGAAGAAGAAAGAAACGGTTTCTGATGGAAAACAGCTCTCTGTGTTATAGGGAACCACTGTAGGGATTTGTGCAAGGCAGTGACACCATTATTTTTCAGAAGTTATTGTGGATGGTATACCCTGGAGGGCAGACACAAGTGAGGAAGCAGGAAGACCAGTTGAGAGATCAAGGTGGCTTGGTCTGGGTGGTAGCAGCTGAAGTGATGAGAAGTGGTTTGATACAAGATATATTTTGAAATATACTTTTCAAAAACCCTCAGCAAGATTTTTCTGAGGGGTTGGATATGGAGTGTGACTAGGAAAGAGGAGTGGAAGATGTTTGGATGAATTCATTTCTTCACGTTGAACAGTGAAGTTGCCTTTGATCAACCGCTTCACGGTAGTCGCACTATCATATCGTTGTGGTTTTTCTTCCTAAAACTTATCTCTGTCTGAAATCATCTTGTTTAGTTTTCTGTTTGCTTAATTAGGTTCTGCCTCTTCCCACTAAAAGGTGTGCTCCACGGAGTGGAAACTTTTTCTACCGTATTCATTATTCTAGTGTTGGCACCTAGAACAATGCCTGACGTAGTAATGTTAAGAGCCAACATTTTCCTAGCCAGTATTTATATATTTGTTGAATGGATGAATAAGTCAAGAGAGATAGTTGGTGGTTCTGAAGATGATAACAGAATTAAAAGAAAAATTAAACGATATACTAAGAAGATAGAATGAAAGGAGCCAGACATCTACACCTTGAGGAGTCTACGATGGTCTTTAAAAATGATTAAATATTGGCCAATGTGTTATATAATCTTTGTGATGTTGTTAATCTAAAGTTCACAGTCTATAAGTGCCCTAGAAGAAGAGTAGGGTTACTTTAAAAGAAGAAGCGATCAGACAAATCTCAAATATGTCAAATATCCCTTCAGTTCTGTAGATTTTTTTTAAAAAAGCAATTTCTAGAGGTTTAAGGGGAAAAAGGTGTGACTCAAAAATTCTAAAAACAATCCAGTTGTCACTCAAGTATGTAAGAACATTGGCAATATATCACCCATATATCTTTTCTGGAAGGGAAAAATGTCATTAGGGTCTTGAGGATGATTATGATGTTAAGCATGTAAGGATTATTGGTGAGTATTAAAATATAGTAAAGCTACAATAAAGTCTGATATCCTGTACTCTGCAGATGGACACCCCTAAATACCCTGACTTGATCACTACACATTATATACATGTAACAAAATCTCACATGTAACCCATAAACTTGCACAAATTATTTTAAAAGTCTGAATATTTTTAATAATTGTGGTTATAAAACATAATGTAAATGTTACAATTTTTGAAAGGAAAGCTACACAAAGTAAAATAAGAATAGCATATTAACTCGACTGCTTTAACAGATACCAAATTAACAGTGGTTTAAACAAGATAGAAGTTTATTTCTCCCTCCACAACAGTCTGGTTGTAGGTAGTCCACAGCTGATCCGGGGATCCATGGTACTAAGTACCCAGGTTTCCTCTCTCTTTTTACTCCCCACCCTCTAGAGCGTGGCCCTCTTCCACTTGGTTGAATACGGCTCACAACCATGTCCACTGGGTTCATATTCTAGCAGCAAGAAAGGTTAAAAGGTGGAAAGGGAGCAGAAATTGCCCACGTCTCTTCTACTCACATCCAGTTAGCCGACCACCTGGCCATACCCAGCAGCAAGGGAGGCTGGAAATGTAGTTGGCTGTTGGGGACGTGTGTCCACCTCTATTATTATGGAAGTAGAGAAAAGACATGTATTGGGGAGGGAGAAACCATCAATCTTTGCCATCCTACTTCAGGGGTTGTGAGAATGAAATGAAATAAATCAGAACACATGTTTAATACTTATACCTACAACAGAGTAAGTATCAGTAATATTAGGTATTCTTTTTAAATGAAAATCATCTTATTTTTTCTTATAGAAATGATACGTGTTGGTTGTAAAATAGTCAAACAATATAAAAGAATATGAAATAAAGTAAAGATCATTCTGAACCCCATCTTCAGAGCCAACCACTGCTAATGCTATGCCTGTATCTGGTAATTTATCAAGTGTTTCTTTGAGTCCCAATATGTAGTAACTTTTATAAATATTTCAGCACTTTGAAAAAGAATACATATTTTCCATTTGCAAGATAAATGGTTGATGTATATATCCATTATTTCAACCACATTAGTTTTGTTTTATATTTTTATGCTATGTTATTTGGTGCAAAAAAATTACGATAGTTATATCTTCATTGTAGACTGGATCATTCATAATTGTAACGTTTCCCCTTGATTTTGAGTGTCTAATATTAATATCACAACCTTCCTTTCCTTTCTGCTTCCACTAGTCTAGACACTTAGATTGACACATGAATTTTCCCCCAAGTAAATTCAGAACTAGAATGGGTTAATTTTTTTTTTTAAAGGGCTCAATTTTCTTCTCCCCTTCCACTACAACAACTGAGGTACAGTTCACAGCCACCTGCTTTGTACTTACTAATCTTAGGTTCTGTAAGAAGCTGAGATATTTTAAATACCAAATATCCTATTTGGGTACATTTTCCCCATGTTGAAAAGGATTCTGCCAAACTGTAGCAGCAACTCAATTCCAGAGATTTCAGTTTTCACTAGATTTCAAATGATGCTATCAATTCACAGCTAATGTGTAGTTCAAAGGCATTTTAAGGGATTCTTTTGATGCCTTTGAAAATGTCACATATACCTTAACATTTTTTTGCTTCATGTATAGAGAAGCAGCCACTTCAGAGTTGGCATGGCTATTTTCAAAGAGGCAAATAAGAGCTTTCCAAATTTAGTCTAATTCCTTTTGAATTCATGTCATTAACATGAAACTACGAGAAAAAAAAGAGTAAATCCTGGCTTATTTGCACCTATTTTTTCCCAAAGAAAATAATGAAGATGATGCCTGCCACCATTTGAGGGTGACTATAATGTGCCAAGCATTTTTGGCACATCAGCTTTCCTCTGAGCCTCGGCCCCTGCCATGTAAGTGTGATTACCACCTTTGTGCAGATAAGAGTGCTGACACTCAGAAAGAGCTACACAGGTAGATGAGACATGGCAAGATGGAGCTGGGCTCAAACTCATTCTGTCTGACTCCAAAATCTCTGTTCCAAGAGATGGACTTTGGAAGGAAGTGGGTGATTCTTTGTTTTTCTATGATTTGAGTAACGTTTCCTCTTTATCCCTCCTTGGATGCTCTTTACTGGAGTCTAACGCGAACAAATCCCATGTGCAGCTACAGAAATGCAAGTCTGAAGGAATGGAAAGCTAGAATCTGTTTAATTTACAGTTCAGCAAACAAATACAATTTCCTTAAGTAAACCCTCCAGGAGGGTTGATGGAACAAGCCTCTTGTTATTTTAGTGCTTTAATTCCAGAATGTACTACAGAGATTTAACAAAGAATATTGATATCAAATATTACTCTCCATCGATTGCAAATGCCACACAAAGTTTTTGCTGTTGTTTAGAATACACAAGCTCTATAGCAAAATGTTATACCTGATTTCAGAAATGCAAACTGCATTTGGAATAAAATATGGGAAACTTTCTGAATCACTTAATTTTATTTCTTAAACCCAACAAAAACTCCTAATGTGTAACTCTGGAAAAAATGGTCATCCCTCTTGATTGCAGATATATTTCCATTAATGTGAGCTGTACTGTGCAAAGCAAGGTGTTTTAGTATCATTGACTAAAAGGACTTGGGCATGATTGCATGGAAATGAGGAAATGGATTAGAGCAAAGCCACAGCTCTGGACTGGTGGTGCACAACATTTATATGTGTAGAACTATTCCACAAATTCAGGCCCTCCCCCAGAATTACTCATTCAAAATTTTGAGCAGTGGAGTCCCAGGCATGTGCATTTAGAAAATCTCACAGGTAATTTTGATGTGCATCCCTGGTTAAGAACCTCTGGGCTGGAACCAGGGATGTATCATTGGTGCACTGAACAGCAACAAGAAAATATTTTCCTTCAAATGCTGGCTGCCACTACAAATAATTATTTTTCCCTGCCCCCTTCCTTACTCCATCAAAAAGAAAAAAAAAAAGAACCATACAATAAAATAAATATAGGCAGATGCTTTCAACAATGGCAGATATGAATCTTATTTATTTTCAGAGAAACGCACCTTCATAGTCTGTCATGAATACCTGACGTGGCTGGGGTTTAATGGCCACCTAAATGCTGGGGAAGGGTTTTGGGAACGATAAATGCAGTTGTTTTTTTTTTTTAAGAAAGCCCAACAAAGAAACCAAAATACTTTCTTTCCATCCAATCATATGGAATAGATGGACACAGCATTAGACATTATGGAGTCCGATTGCTTCATTTTACTTAGGAGAAACTGAGCCCAAAGTGGAGGCGTGACTTGTACGTCACACAGCTTTTCCACACAAGGCAAACCATGTAATTCGATGGCCAGCCCAGGAATGCAAACCAAATTTTCTATTCTTTTTTGGAAACTTGCCTCACTGAAATTAGAAAGAACACAGAACAGCTTTTGAACCATGTCCAGAAATGAGACTCCCATTCTTCAATAAAGCACCAATAGTTTAGCCAAGAAGTGTTGAGAGAGAGAGGAAAAAAAAAGATCAGCCCGGAACAGATTCTTTAGGAAAGTTGCCCATCCTCACAGAGGCTCACAAAGTAAAATAACCGAAGCTACCTGTACATTTGCTGTCCTGTCATCAATACGAATTGTTCTTTCAGGACAGATATTTAAAGATAGACTTAGCCAGAGCTTCATTACACACTGTTTTTCTGGATCTATTCTCAGAGGGGGTATTTTCTAAACTTGATCTCTCCTCCTTCCTCAGCCCCTAAACAAAGTTCTGGAGAAGTAGAATAAGGGTGAAGATCTGACATCAAATAATTCATATTATATCATAAATATCTTGTTGGATGCTAGGAGCTGAATTGGGTACCATACCCCCAAATTCATATGCTAAAGTCTTAACCCCCAGTACCTCTAAATGTGACCCTATTTGGAAATAGGATATTTAAAGAGGTAATTTAGTTAAAATGAGGTCATTAGGGTGGGCCCTAATCCAATATGACTGGTGTCCTCATAAGAAGAGAAAATTAGGACGCAGACACACACTGAGGTAAGACCAAGTAGAGACTTAAGCAGAAGATAGCTATCTACAAGGAAAGGAGGATGGGCCTCAGAGGAAACTAACCCGGGGTACACCTTGATCTTGGACTTCTAGTAGCTTCCAGAACTGTGAAACTATAAATTTCTCTGTTTAAACCACCCAGTCTGTGGTACTTTATTATGAAAGCCCTAGAAAACTAATGTACTTGATCTTTTACTCATCTGCCATGGTTGTGAGATTGAATTTTATTCTTTAACAAGTTCATGCTCAGAATGGAATGCCAGTGTCATCATTTTGATCTTTTAGTTAAAAAGAGGACTTGGCCATGGTATCTGTGAGGGTGGTTGTGGTAGCAAATAACAGAAAACTCTAGTGACTGAAGTAACAAATGGGATGTGTTCGGCTCAAATAACTGAAATGTCAAGAGGTAGCATGGGCTGCAAGTGCAGTTTGATCAGGGTGTGGCCTCCTCTGACCCTCCCTGTTTATTAGTTGTGTTGTTAAGTTGGCTGCCACCAAGATGGAAAGAGGGCATCGATAGTTACACATGCTTCTTCACTCCTGTCCAAGGAGAAAGAGTGGCATCATGTAACTATTACAAGAAGTCCAGCCTTCCCTCTGATTGAACCAGTCGTTGTTGGTTATACTAATAATAACAGCAGTAACAACTAATATTCAATGAATACTTAATATGAGCCAGGCATCCTTTTAAGTGCTTTTGCTGCTTGAACTCTTTAAATCCTCATAAGAAGAGCAATGATGGAAACAACCTAAATGTCCATCAACAGATGAATGGATTAAAAAAATGTGGTGTGTGTATGTACAGTGGAATACTATTCAGCCTTTAAAAAGGAAATGCTGCAATATGAGACAATATGGATGAACTTTGAGGATATTATGCTAAGTGAAATAAGCCAGTCACAGAAAGACAAATACTGCATAATTCCACTTATATGAGGTATCCAAAATAGTCAAATTCAAAGATTCAAAGAGTGGAATGGTGGTTGCCAGGGGGTGGGGAGATGAGGAAATGGGGAGTTATCACCAGGCATAAAGTTTCAGCCAAGTAAGATGAATAAGCTCTAGAGATCTTCTGCATAAATCTCAATTGTTTCCCTGTGGTCAACAATAATGTATTTTACACTTAAAATTTTTTGAGAGGGTAGATTCATATTAAGTGTTATCACAATAAATTTTTTTTTAAAGAAAAGAAAAAAACAACCCTCAAGACCAAAATAAAAAGTAATGAATGGGACTACCCTGATCTGTTAATTCAGTGAAGGCCAATCCCTAAACTGATGGGGGTAAGTCTCCCCACCCCCCACTTCTAGAAACTATCAGACTGATACACAAGGTGCAGGATAGATATTAGGAAGATAACCACAGTATTAATTACAACCATGTCTCTGAAAAATTATAACTCTGCTTCAGGCTTCAGGCTTCAGTTTTCCTTAACGATCTAGCTTAACACAGGAAAATGCAAGATGTTGTTCTTTCATTGTCCATGTTATATAAATTACCATTTGTCCTTTTGAATGTCACAGTATTGTTTTCTCCTTGCAGGTACGGATGCCAACAGAGACTGAGTCGAAAAGCATACAGGCTTCTGGAAATTTCCAAACATGTGAGCAGCCTCCCTCCTGCAAGTTATAGTGATCTCTCGGGTCAAACCCTAGGTCTCTTTGATTCTCTTCCTGTTCTTCTGACATTTGCAGAGAGGCGTGGAAACCTCCTTGCTTGTTCTGGCTTGTGTAGAGCTGCTTTCTCTGTTACTCTTGATTCACGGAGCAATCAGAGACAAACATTTGGTGAGGCTTTAGTTTGTCCCACTTTTGCCCTTGTCACCAACCCCCACCTTGCACAAGCTAGGTGGTTCCCTGTAAGGATTAAATGCACAGATCTGATATTTCCCAATTTCCAAACTTGAATTCAATTAGAATTTTATCATGGGTTCCAAAAGCCAGAAATGCATGTATATTAGGAGTTATGGCATTCAAGTAAACCAAGTGTTACTATCATCAGGCTTCACTGATATGAAATAAATAATGGGCAACTTACTGCCTACATGCGAAATATTTAAATATCATCTTGGTACAAATCAGGATAACTTTTTTCATAAAATGATGAGACAATACTTTATCAAAAGTTACAAAATGTATCTTTTATATAGCAAGATACACTGTAACAACTCCCACTCCTAGGAGTTATTAAAAGTGGAGGGCGGGAAGCAACAGCGATGTTCATTCAAGACTGGCTTAGACTAACACAAATGTAAACAATGTACATTCCACCCATGTGCATGGCTAAGACAATTACAGTAAAAACTCCTCGAGGGGAATATTATGTAACTATTAGTAGTTCCCTTTGTTTGGAATACTTTTCCACCCCCTCTGCCTTATTTCTCTGCCAGCTAACTCCCACTTAGCCTTCAAGACTCAGGGTACCCACCCCTGTGCTTATGTAACACCTGGGCACACCTCTGAAAATATGTAGTGCCCATCGCATTGTAACCCACTGATTTCGCCTGCGAGTTTCCCCCACTGGATTGCAACTTGTTGAGGCAGAGCCTGCCATTTGTGCAACAAGTTAAAAAACAGAAGAGGAGGGGACAAGAAATAAAATTATTCCTAATACATAAAATTTAGGCTTCAGCTCATTCAGAGCTGCCTTCATTCCCCACCCCCTGCAGCTGCATCTGCATCTGTATCACTGCAAAGCCTCTTGCAGAAGGTGAGCAGTCTGCTTCTAAGGCGGCTAGAAGGGGCGTCTTTTGGGGGGAGTGGGTGGGAGATTAGAAATGGGGCCTGTGGGATATTCCTGCAAAACCCTGGGAGCCATTAACATACTTTTATATTTCCTTTCACAAAGTTTGTTTCCATGAATATCTGAGTTGCCCTATATACTGTACACATTGGGACTGCACACGTGCAAACGATCAGGGTGATTTGATTTACAC
Organism: Indri indri; assembly: GCA_004363605.1. NCBI lineage: Eukaryota > Metazoa > Chordata > Mammalia > Primates > Indriidae > Indri > Indri indri. The sequence goes on along the minus strand of RJWJ010019799.1, from coordinate 17,151 downwards.
CGAAAAGCGACGCGCGTTCCCTCCTTTGGGCAGAAACTGCTTCTGAAAGTATTGAAGTGGAGGCAGCCCTGCGCCAGGAGTCGGCGATTTGAGGTCGCTCTCCTCCCGCAAGCATTTCCAGCCGGGCTCCCAGACACTTCGCACGGCGCTCCCTTTTGCCCGCCCGACTTCTGAGCGGAGCGCTCGGGTGGGAGGAGAACCGGCAAATCCTCGCGGGCGCCGAGCGCTCGCGGAGCCGCCCGCGCCCTGCCCCGTCACGTTGGCTGCAGAGCGCAGCCCGGCTGCGCCCCGGCGGGGAGGCACCGGGGGTAGCTAAGGGGAGCGGGTCACGTGAGAGGAGGAGTCTGACCTACTTTCCCCGCGGCAGGCGCATGCGTACTTCGCGTCTGCGCGCTGGCCGGGAGGCTCACGTGGAATCGCACGTGCCGATGCTCGGGCGCCGGCTCCGGGCGGGGCATGCGCAGGGCCGGGCTGTGTGTGGCGGGGCAAAGCGCGGGAGACGCAGCCTGGGGGGGGGAGGGTCCTGCGGTAGTCACCGACGACAGCCCGCAGCCTTCGGGAGCTGCCTGCGCTTCCCACGGGGCTTCCCACGAGTTCATCGAATTCAACTGTCGTGAAATCACAGTCACTGTACATTTGCCCTTGGAATCACCATTTCCACAACTGGGAGTTTATCCCACAGATGCGCTCCCACTTCTGTGAAACGAAGTCCCCGGAAGGATGATCATTGCATCATTGTTTGACATCGCAAACGATCAGAAACAATCTAACTGTCCGACAAAACACGGTCAAATTTATGGGAACATGGTTGAAGTTCTCCGCAGCTCTTAAAAACAAATAGACCGCTCTATTTGTTGATATGGAAAGGCGGTGTATGGGGTGCTTATATTTGTGAGAAAAAAATTATATGTGTAAATGAATGGAATAGTTCTGGAAAGATGCACAAGAAACTGGTCAAAGGAGGTATATTATGACTGGGGGTGGGGTAGGGGAGGAGCAAGGCTGACTCTACCCTCCTGTAACTTTTAAATTTTGTACCATGAGTGGTTAATCTATTTTTTCAAACAAAATTTAAAAACAGAGTCATTTAGCACTTAATCTGTGCTGGGCTTCAGGTTTTATGCAAATCATTTCCTTCTAGAAAGTTTGTCATGTACAGTATCTGCTGTATTTCCTGTTTTGTTCAGCTTGTATCTTTGTTTTTTCCTTGCAGTAAAACATTTCATTGTCATCAGCTGGTATCCTAATGTCTTAAGCTTTCTAATAAAGTGCTGAGAAGTTTTTTTAATTCCCAAAGTGAACAATCCAAGTCCTCTACATCTTTAATACCCTCTCCAAGTTCTGTGTCTTAAGGGAAGTCATCTTAACCAAGGGAAACACAGCAACAAATATTTGCATAATAAAGCCTACACAGCAGTTTTATATCTGTGATTAGCTTTTACTCTCCCAATTACTCCATGAGGTTGCAGTGCAGATATTATCTTCATTATGGTTAGTACGTGTGTGTCGGTTATATTTGGTTGCAAGTAACAGAAAATCCAGCTCTAAGTAGCTTGAACAGTAAAGCTCGTTTAACAGAAGTCCATGATAGGATGGATTTCAGGGATAGTTTGATTCACCAGCTAAACAATGTTACCAGGATCTGGTTTCTTTTTGTCCTTTTGCTGAACTTTCTATGGTGTCAGCTTCATCTAAAGCTTTGGGAAGATCTCACTTGGTGAAAATGCTTCCTCCTAGAGGCAGCAAGCAAACGTCTTTCCCATTGCTCATTGGCTTGAGTTGGGGCAAGTACCCATCCCTGAACCAAAAACACTAGCACGAGATGGGAGTATGCTTATTCATTTGGGCTAATCTGTTAGTCCATGTGCTTTGGGGGGAGCTAAAGAAAACAGAGAATGGGTCAGGGGGAGGCAACCACAATGCCCCTCACATCACGACTACTATTGCTCCTACTGCTATTATTTCCCCCTTTCCAGGTGTGGCAAGTTGGATTGAGTGATAACTCTTGATTTGCTGCAAATTATGCAGTCAGCACTGCATGCCTTCCCAGCGATGGAGTGAGTAAGAGCATCAACACATCAGAAAAATCTCTCTCCAGTACTAGCAAAACAACTTGAGTTATGATGAGAAATCAGTGATGCCATTCTGGCAGAATTATATAAAAGGAAATGTACAAACACCACATTTATGTTCTATTTCTTCATCCACCCATCCCATAAGTATTAAACTCCTACTATATGTGGAAACACAAGAGCTCTTACATAAAAACAGAAGACATTCATGACCAAGTCCCTGAACTCGGAGGGAATATAGTCAAGTTAGGCAGACAAGACGGATACTTGGAAAACATTAAAATAATGATACGAGACAGCATGCAATGGTGCCTAAGCAGATGATAATGTAGTGTGGCAGATGTTCAGAGCAGCGGCAGAGATCAGTTGAAAAAGATAACACATAGGAGAGGGCCTTGAAGGATTGCTCAGATTAGATACAATAAGCAGAGAAGAAGGCAAGGACTGTGTAGATGGTTGGATGCCAGGTGAGCAAAGGTGCACAGGTAGACAGGAATCTGATATTCTCAAGATTAGAGACCAGACCTATTGGCATGAAGGGGTTTGCATTGGAGGAGTGAGAGTTGATGCTGGAAATGTGAGAAACCCGGTTCCCTAGGCCCACTCCCTTGTGGATATAAATGCATTGTAATTATATAAATCCGCCTGGCTTCTATTCCCGCCTGCTCATCATTTCCAAGTCTCAGCCGGTTATATCAGAGAATACCTGAGGACCTTTCACATATGCTCATGAACCAGTCAGCCAATTAATGTCACCCTACAGCATCTGTGACACTCTTCCTCTCCTGCTCTCGTCCCCCTCTCCTAGAAAAGCAGGATGAAAGATGTCTCACCACCGCTTCCCTAGTTATATGGGGAGGAGGGGGAAGAGTCAAGAACGATTCCAAGAATATCCATATTTTGCTAAATGCTGTGTCATCACGGGACGCATTACACACAGAACATGCCCAAATTGTGATTTTCACACAATAAGGGGAAGGTACCTCATCTAACACACTGGGTGTTCAAATATTTAACAACTGCCAATTCAAGATCAAGGCATACTCTTAGGGGAAGGACTATGATTAGCATTGGGCAAGTGAAGCTATGAGGGCACAAAACTCAAAGAGGCGCTCACTCTTGGTGCCACTGTCTTTGTCTTGTGGTCTAGACAGCCTTAAATTAGAAACTTGAAGACTCACGGAATCTCAGGGGTCTTAATAGTAGGCAGAGAGAGACTCATACCCATGTATTTATTTGTCTATGTTTTTCTCTCTCTTTCCTTTAAAGTCTTTCTTATCTATCCTTTTAATCTACAGCCCAATTATACTTTATATTTTCAGTTTTTAACTAGACGTGTGACTTTATGTGGGTATATAAGCTGTATATTCATCTGACAATTGAACAAAACATACGTTACGGGTCTGCAAGGATAGACCAGGGATTCATTAATTGCTGGGACCATGAAGAAAATAAACAAAAATACATGAAAGACTTGCTTTCCTTGAGATACTAGCCTACTAGGGGACATAGTTTATAAGGAGGAGACAGGCAAGTGTAAAAGTTTGTCAGGGTGGGCGTGAGGACACAAAGGAGTGAATGGCCATCTCTACCATAGTTGGCAGTAGGTGGGAGGTAGCATCCTACCTTTGTGTAGCATGTGGTACCTGAGCTAGGTCTTCAGGGTGAGACCCCCATAAGCCAGGCATTGTGCTAAGCATTTGGGGTAGGGAAAAGAGAAGTAGGTAAATTCCAGATGTTTAAAAAAAACTCACAATCTAGTTGGGGACAAGCCTAAAAACAGAAAATTGCAAAGGTCCTGAGAAATGGTCAACAGAAGATTTTACTCACTGCTATGAAGAGACAGGAGAAAGGGCAGGGCGCCTGATTTGTGGGAATTGGGAGACCAGTTCTGGGCTTGACAAAGCCACCCGTTCCATAACCTGGGTAGAGAGAGCTTAAAGATTACTGCGTGGGGTTGAACATATTTGCATAAGGAGACAAGTTTGAAAAGGACTGGAAACTCCCTTTCTGTTTCCCTTTTGATGTTTAACATTGTTTTAAAATCCCTAACGACTGACACAGTATGTACTGAGACCAGTAGGTAGAAAAGGACACCAAAATGTCATGGTGATAGAGAAGGTGTGTGGTTGGTGACAGGACCTCAAATTGCCCAGTTTAGGACAAAGCATGTGTTTGAGGCTGGGCCGTCTTTAACACCAGGAATATTGGCCAGGAATGATCGTAATGTCGAGGGCTCATAGAAGAGCATAAGGAGCCTTGTTTTCCCTTCCCTCACATGTTCTCTGAAACAAAACAAAACTTTGTGAAATGCTGTGGCAGGAACATTCACTGGTGAAGACTCTTTTTGGATTATCAATAAGTCATGGCCCCTTGTTTTGACAGTGCATTTGCAACGCAATAGCTTGTTCTAAGATAAGTTGTTTACTGGTGTATATCAGTCAGGCTAGGCTAGAGTGGGTCACAGTAACAAACAAACCCAAATCCCTATGGCTTGAAAGAGCAAAGATTTATTTCTTGTTCATATTACATATCGATTGCAGTTCCATCTCATCATTGTTCTTACTTGGGTACTGAGACAGAAGGTGCAGCCATTATCTGAGACCCTGTTTGTCTCCTTGGTAGAGCAAAAATAGAGCTCCAGAGGGTCCTACTTGACCAATTAAATGCTCCAGCCTGGAGGTGACACTTGTTGCTTCCACTCACAACCCATTGGCTAGAACTAGTCCTGTGGTCCCACCCAGCCACAAGTGGTTGTGTAAGTGCAATTCTACCTGATGCCAGGAAAAAGGAGATGGGATATTTGTGAACAGCTTCAACAACTACCGTGCATGCAGCATCCTTTGCTTCGAGTTGGCTCACCAAATTCTGTCTCTAATGGACAAGTTGAAATACTAGGAATGATATTGATGGTAGGAACAATAATAAAAAAAATGTTTATTGAGCACTTGCTATTCTGTTAGAATAAAGCTGGACACCAATGTAAGCACTTTCCGTGTAGTAACTTACTTAATTTCCCCAACAACCTTGGAAACTGACATGATTGCAGAAAAGGTCATTCTGGGGTAGGGAGGAATATAGTCTCTCAACAGAGAGTGTAAACTTAGAGTCATATAGATTTTATCAACGAAAGAATAAACTTATTTTATAAACCAGGTTTATGAAGTGAGACATATCAGTTTCACATGTATATCCACTTTTGCTGTGTAAAGGCTGGATACAGTGTGAAACCAGGAAAGTATAAATTCGAGAACATGAATAAATTAACTAGGACATTGTTTCTTATACTGCATTGTCCACAGTAATAATAATTACTTTATCAATTCATCCACAAGATTTTATCATAGGTTTTCCTCATCCCAAGCAACCACAGGCTTCTCGAGGGAAGCAGTGATTAGAACATCTTCCCCTGCATTGGCTCAGAGATCATCACTAGAGGGGCAATGTCAGGAGCCCTTACTACAGCATGCTGTTGCAGAATTCTGCCTGAGGGACACCTGGAAAAGGTGTGCATGTGTGTGTGTGTGTGTGTGAGAGAGAGAGAGAGAGAGAGAGGAGAGAGAGACAGATGGAAGGTTAGCCATGCCCACATGTATTCCTAAGTGTGTCTTTCTTTTTATGTCTGTATCTTGCCCAACTATTCATTAGCAGCTTATTGAGTCTCCTTCAGAGCTATTTTCACAGCCTCCAATGGGAACCACCTACCAAATATGTCTAAGCAATTGGTGCTGATTTGGGGAAATGTTTTATGAATTGCACACAGAAATAAGGAAACAATATTGGCCAACATTTCAGAGTTCATTATGCACCAAGCCCCTTGCTAACTACTCTGTATGCGTGATGTTATTCATCCTCAAAAGAACCTATGATGAGGCAGGTACTATCATCTGCTCACGTTGACACAGAGAAGTTACACCGCTGGTCAACAGAAGCAAGGTCTCGCTGACTCCAGAGCCCACACTTGGGACTTCCGCACTCTCCTCCTCTCTGGAGCCTTCCTATTTGCCCAGCTGGGTCTGGCACATTGTGTTCTAACCCCGACCCGCTTGGCCATTTCCTGAATATCTCTAGGCTATTCACGCAACTTTTTGCCCACAGCTCACTCTGCCTTCTTTTCCTGGAATGTTCTTTTTCTCTGACTGCCAAAGTCCTGCTGCAGCTTCAGGCTCATATCAAGAAACGCCTCCTTCACAAAGGCCGTCTTGTCCTCCTGACCCTGTCTAACTACTGCCCTTGCTTCACGTTGCTTTGTTTTTGTTACTTTTCCTGTGGGTTTCACCTAGGTCCTCCCGATGTTGGTAGAGCATTGTACACCATATGCCTAATTTTATTCTCCAAGCACTTAGCTGACCATGTGGTACACGTGGTAAGTGCTTGGTGAATGAACAAAAGAGATATTTCTATAGGTGTGAGAACGTGTTAAATGGTTATAGTGTAAGATGAGAGCATTATCTCCCATCCTCCAGTATTTAAAGAAAGATACATTGAAAAATAGAAACTAATGAAAATAAATCTTGTTAGAGTAAATTTGAATATTCTTTGATCAAACCATGTCCCTTAGAACTTCATGACTTTCTAAGGAAGTTTGATATAACCTGAGCATTCATCCATGTATTATTCATTAAGTGACTTCTGTGCAAGCCGGCACTGTTCTAGATGCTAGGGATCCAGCAATAAACCCAACAATAAACAAATAAATTAGGAAACATAGAGCATGTCAGATGGTAATAAATGCTCTGGGGGTGGGAGGAAAATAAAGCAGTATGGAGAACAGGAAAACCTGGGGCTGGAGTGAGCAATGTAATTGTATCGACAGGGGTCGGAAAAGGTGAATGCAAGGAGGAGATAAGCGAGGGAGCGAGCTGTGCAGATATCTGGGAACAGAGCATGCTAAGAAAGGGAAGCGCAAGTGCAAAGGTCCTGAGGCAGGGGTGTGCTTGGCATTCAAGGAACAACAGGAGGGCCAGGGTGGTTGCAGTTCACGGAATAAGGGGGAGAGAGGCAGACAAGGAGATCATGGAGGTCATGTGCAGTGGAGCTGGTGCAGATTAGGTAGGGCTTTTTAAGGTATTGAAGGACTTTGGCTTTTTTTTCTTTTTTAAGAGTTCAACTTTTTATTGAATATGTTATAAAAGAGATTTAGTGAAAAAGACCAAAGCCCATGTCATCATCAGACTCCTCAGATTCTTCTTTCTTTGCTTCCACTTTCTTCTCCTCAGCCGTGGCAGTAGCAGCGGAGCGGGCAGGGACTCCTGCTGGGGCAGCACCAGCGACTAGAGCAGGTCCGCCAGCCCCTACATTGCACACGAGGCTCCTGATGTTGACATTGGCCAGGGCCTTTGCGAACAAGCCAGGCAAAAAGTTCGACATTTACACCGAATGCTTTAATGAGGGCATGGAATTTATCCTCTGTGATGGTGACCTCATCGTCGTGCAGATGAGGGCTGAGTAGATGCAGGTGAGCTCGGAGACGGAGGCCATGGCCTGAGCCAGTACAGGGCTGGTGCTGCCGGGTGCAGTGCTAGTCGCCAGATAAAGCGAGGCCCTCACCCCAACGCGGCCTTAGCTTCCTTGGAAGGACCGAGCACCTTGGCGGCAGCTGAGGAAAGGGGACTTTGGCTTTTAGTGAGCAAGACAGAAGCCATGGAGGGTGGTGAGTGGACGAATAGCATCATGCTCTAACCTCCATATTAGAAGAGCCCTTCTGGCTGCTGCGTTGACGATAGCCTGCAGTTGGGCAAGCAGGAAACAAGGAGACCACGCAGTCAGCTGCTGCAATGATCCAAGGGCAAGCTGACGATGGCTTAGTCTAGAGCAGCGGTTCTCCATGAAGGGCGGTTTTGCCCCCAGCAAACATTTGGCCATGTCTGGAGATGGTTTGGTTTGTCGCAACTTGGGGGAAGCAGAGAAGGGGAGTGTTACTTGCATCTTAGTGGGTAGAGGCCAGAGATGCTACTAAACAGTGCACAGGACAGCCTCCCCCCACAAAGAATCACCCAGCCCCAATGTTAGTTGAGCCGAGGTAGAGAAATGGGTTTAGAGTGGTAGCGACTGTGATGGTGAGAAATAATCAGCTTCTGGATGTATTTTGAAGGTAGTGCCAGTGGGATTTGCTGATGAGCTGCAGATGGGGTGTGAGAGAAAGGAAGGAGCCAAAGATGACTTCAAGTTGGTTGCTGGAGCAACGGCGAGAGTGGCGTTTCCATTAACCGAAATGGGGAATACTCTGGGAGAAGCAGATCTTGGAAGCAAAGCCAGGAATTCAATTTTGGACATGATAAATTTCATCAGGGTGTGCCTCCTGTTTCCAGCATTAAACGGGGGTCTCATTACATAATGCTAGTGAAAAATGCATAGACAATCCAAAGCAGATAGACCCCCAATTATTTATACTTAGCTTTGGACTGCATTCTGTGATAGTCTCCACGCAAGTTCATTGCCCTGCTTGTGTTTCGCTTATGTAAGTATTCACCTGGGTTTACAATTCTGGAAGGTGGTCTGCTTGAACAGGGAAGATGAGGAAGCTAAGGAAGCTGGGAACAAGGGGAGAGCTATTAATAATAATAGGTTAACATTAGGGTCTAGGCTAATACCAAAGATTATCTTCTTTTCCTTCCGATTTGGATAGGACACCAGGGGGTAGTGATCAACCTCTCTGTTCATGGTCATGGGTGGACAGGCTGGAATGTGATCACTAATTTTTTTTCTCAGTACGACACCTGGTACAGATGATACAATATCTACATTGGGGTGTCCTGGTGAGGAGTGCCCCTGTTGTGTGGTGGGTTAATGCTCACTAGAGCCAGACGGGGCCACATTCCAGCTTTGCCACTAACTGTGTCTTTACTACATGTGAGTTACACAAATTCTCTGAGCTTCAGTTTTATCATCTGTAACACGAGGATAACAGTGGTCTACTCATAAGGCTGATGCAAGAATTAAATGAGCTAATATGTGTAAAGTGCTTAGACTACTGTTGGTACATAGCAAATGCTCAGTAAACATTTGCTTACTATTGCTGTGAAGATTGCAGGTTGGGGGTGGGAAGACCCAAGTTAAGATTCTTATTTTATCATTGTGAACTTTCTCTGACCCTCAGGTACATCATCTTCAAAATGGTTATGATAAAAAAATATTTATATCCTAGAGATATGAGCATGGCATGATATAGTTTACATAAAGCAGGCAGCAGATTGCCTGACATGGGAAAGCACTCGGAGAATAGGCCTAGGTTATAAGCAAATAAAACCAAAGTCTTGTAGCGGTGACTTGAACAGATCCTCATCTTGAAACACCATGAAGACACCTTAAATATTATCAAAGGCTGCTGAGAAGCCAGAGCCCAGAGGATCACTACCACCAACTAGAATTCTTACTGCTAAGCAAGCAGCCCTAGGATGGAAGAGAAAAGCCCAGGATTAGATACCTCATCTTGGTACTAGATTTGGCCCAAGGCCCTGCAATTTGCTTTGGTGGTCTAGAAACTTTTTGATTAGTCTGCCACAATTGAACAAATCCAGGAAAACCAACCCACAACAAACAACTATTCATCCAACAAACACATTTATTCATTTGAAATGAATAGTCTACTTTATGACTAGCACTGCTTGGGATGTTGGGATACAGCAGGAAACAAGATGAAGTCTCTGCCCTCATAGAGCTTACGTCAGTGCAAAGAAGCATCTAATAAACAAGTAAGCAAATAAATAAATAAAGGAATATTAGATAGTTGTAAATGTCATGAAAAAATAATGCAGGGTGGCAGGTAGACAGTAACTAGTGCACGGCTGCGTGGATAATTGATTATGTCAATATATTCATTTGTAATATGACTTTCCTTTCCCATGGCAAATGTTTCAGTCCTTACTCCAGGACAGAATTTTTCAGTTATAGAGGGCAGGAAAGCTAATTTGGAATACACGTCAGTTTGGAAAGTGAGCAATTTGTACAAAAAGAGATTAGTAGGATGTGGTAGGTTATGGACTGTCCTATTGCATTGAAACCTTTAGTCGATGCAATGGAATGGTAAGAAATGAAATACAGGAATAAGAACATTACATAACTGTGGTTCAGCAAGAAAATACATACCTAAACTGAGATCACATCTTAGAGACTAGATCTGATATAACCCCTCTCTTACCCTCACCATCCAATCCAAATTAAAAGGTACAAAGACAATGACTGTGAAAGGCGGGGCGCGGTGGCTCACGCCTGTAATCCTAACACTCTGGGAGGCCGAGGTGGGCGGATTGTTTGAGCTCAGGAGTTCAAAACCAGCCTGAGCAAGAGCGAGACCCCATCTCTACTAAAAATAGAAAGAAATTAATTGGACAACTAAAAATATATAGAAAAAATTAGCCGGGCATGGTGGCACATGCCTGTAGTCCCAGATACTCGGGAGGCTGAGGCAGGAGATCGCTTGAGCCCAGGAGTTTGAGGTTGCTGTGAGCTAGGCTGATGCCATGGCACTCTAGCCTGGGCAACAGAGTGAGACTCTGTCTCCAAAAAAAAAAAAAAAAAGACAATGAGTGTGCAGTTCTGGGCTCTTCTGACTCCACAGCCCCCTCGCTCTGTGTGGGCTGCCAAGCCTACCGCATCTTGCATGCATCACTTGAGAGAGAGATTGGATACCTGCTCACTCCCACCAGTATGTATTTTATTCATTTATATCCTGTGTAGTGTTTATTGGCTAATATGGCAATTAAAAATGTCAAAGAAATAACAGCTGACTCTTATTTATCAATTTTGCCATCCTCACACCTGCACCAGCCTCAAAGAAGTCTGGTCTAGTTCAGAATAAGAATAATTGTTACATATTTGAAGCACCTTCTATGTGCCAGGCACTATCCTACATGGCTTCATCTCTTTCAATTCTCACAACAAAACAATTAGGTAGTTGGCTCATTTCTACATCAAATAAGTCCACAAATGAAAGGTGATTCCAGGTTGGTAAAGGGACTTCGCTCCACATGGTCATTCAGGTACCCAGGATGTTGGAGGCTCTGCCACGTCCAGCCAGTGGAAAAGTAAAGAGGATGGAAGATTGTCTACAGTAGGTTTTTATGTGGCAGGTCTGGAAGGCTTGCACAACACTTTTGTTCATATTTCACTGGTTAAAATTCAGCCACATAGCCACTCTTAAAACTGTAGGGGAGAGCCTGAGCAAGACGCCGTCTGTACAAAAGATAGAAAAGTTAGCTAGGTGTGGTGGCATGAATCTGTAGTCCCAACTATTCAAGAGGCTGAGGGAAGAGGATTGTTTGAGCCCTGGACTTTGAGGTTGCTGTGAGCTATGACGATGCCACAGCACTCCAGCCTGGGCAACAGAGTGAGACCCTGTCTCAAAATATAAAGAAAGAAAGAAATAAAATTAAAAAACTGCAGGGAGGCTGGGAAATGTAGTTTCACTGTGCAGCCAGGAAAAAGGGGCAACAAGGAACAGTTATTATTATCTTGATTTTTCAGAGGAAGAAACCAAGGCTCAGAGAATTTAAGTATCTTGCCCAAGACAGTCATTAAGTAAGTAAGTAAGTTGAGGTCCTGGTGTTCAAATCAGGTTAGTCTGACTATCCTAGAGACATGCTTAAGCAATATGCTATATGGCCACTTGAAGGACATTGTATGCAGGCTACAGAGAATCTCCCAGATTTACAATCTCTCTTCCCTGGTCAGTCCTGAGCACACAATACCACATTTTGACTCTTCGATACCCATTTTATGCACTTTTTTTGGCTAAACAATCCTCTTCTGTTGCTACAGTCTTTCTTTACATAGGTCAATATCTATTAGGCTGGGATCAAACTGCCTTTTCCTTTGTCCAGGAAAAATTTCCATATCGTATTTCTGCATTGATTTTGTTGTCAAAATCTCAGAATTCTTGGGTGACTTTTTCATCATTTCTCCCACTGAGTTGATTCTGCCACTAGTCAATAAAATCACTATACTTTCTAGGCATCAATTTTACAACAGTGTGTTCAAGACATTCAAGCCAGCACTCTTTTGTTGTCACTGCCGGGATCTTCTATTCACTGCTGTTCCTTCTCTGAAGTTCCTGCATATTAGATCATTAAATATGAAATGTCTGATTTCAAATCAAAAGTTTAGTTTATTTTACCTCAAACAAGAAGCAGTACAAGTAATCAAAGTATGTGCCTAAACTACTAACCCAGTTTTGCCATCTTAACGGTAGCTTGCTTATGCCAGCAGCGAAGAAGCCTGGAGAGTGAATGGAGATGAAATTGTGAAAGGTGTTTTTCAAAGCTTGTTGAGAATTGAGTATTTTTCCTGGAAAAAAGTGGTCCAAAGCCTGGAAGAAGTGGTAGTCAGTTGGTGCAAGGTCTGGTGAATATGGTGGATGACAGAGAGTTTCCCAAGTCCAGCTTCTGAAGTTTGAGCAGCATTGTTTTTTGCCACATGTGGTCTTGAAAGAGGATTGGCCTATCTCTATTGACCAATCTTGGCTACTTAATTGCAAGCATCCTCATCATTTCGTCCAGTTGGTTGCAGTAGACATCCGCTGTAATAGGTTGACCAGGTGTCATGAAGCTGTAGTAGGTAATACCAGCGCTGGACCACCAAACAGACATCATTAGATTTTTTTGATTAATATTTGATTTTGGACTGCATTTTGGCACTTCATCTTTATCCAACCATTGTGCTCAAGGCTTGCAATTGTCAAACAGAATCCATTTTTCATCACATGTAACAATATGGTACAGAGACGGCTTGCCTTTATATTGTAACAACAACAAAAAAGGCAAGCTTCAAGACCATTTATCTTCTGATGGCTGTTCAATTTGTGTGGTACCCATTTATCCAGCCTCTTTACCTTGACCATTTGTTTCAAATAGTCCAGTACTGGTGAAATAGTAACATCAAACCTTGCTGCTAATTCGTGCATAGCTTGAGATGGATTCGCTCCCACTACAGCTGATCATTATCCACTTTGGCCTCAGGTTACCCACGTGGCTCATTTTCAAGATTAAAATCACCAGAATGGAACTTCTCAAACCGTTGATGTACTGTGCATTCATTAGCCACATCCTTCCCAAACACTTCATTGATATTTCGAGCTGTCTGCACTACATCAGTTCCCCCATATTAAAAAATAACATGAATTTTTGACTTATCCATGGTTTCATAAATACTACTCTAAAAGAAAAATTTGAAAGATAATCACAAGCCAAAATGTGCATTTGAAAGAATGAGTATGTGCCTTTACAATTAAAAAAAAAATAAGTGTCAAATTTGAAATGTCAGAGATATCAACTGTCAAACCTAGTGCTTGGGGAAATCGGACATTCCATACTTAATAACCTTAATACATGATTCTGTCTATCTTTAGTCAATTTGACTGACCTCGTGAGTACATTCTCATCATGGGAGTAGGCAAGTCAATGACAGTGCAGAGGATTAAACTTTCACAAAGGTTTATGATTGTTCAGGTCCTGCTCTGTTCATATTGCAACATCTTTCTCAATTCCCTCCCGGTTCTGCAAACACGCTCCCCTCACCATAAAATCCACATCTCATAATATGCAAAAGGCATATTTTCAAGGTAGTCAGGAGGAATGAGCCTGACTTCTGGTCCCAGTTCAGAGGTGTCTGTCTTCAGGGGTCTCTTTTGGTGATGGGGTGGTCCATGATATGCACTGGTTAATCAGCAGTTGAAAACCTGCCCCTCTTCCCAACTTGGAACCAAACATTCCAGCCTCCGTACCCCAGATGATGATACTTAGATGTTCACAAATGTCCTTTACAGCATGAATAGAGTATGCAACTCTGGACAAAGTGTAATTATGGTTTTGACTATTTAAACTATATTTTGTCCAGGAAAAAACCCTCAGAAGAAAGGGAATGCTGGTTGTCCCTACAATGTGGGATTTTAGGGAAGGATAAAAGAAATTAACTGGATACCTTATCCCCTTAATCTGGAGATCCACTACAGTTCACTCTAATTCTGTTGAGTATGCCCATTTTCAAAGCTCCCTCAGCAGTAAATAGATTGTGTAGGATGGGAAGTATAAAACTGATGTTGTCACTCTTCTAAAACCACGAATGGGTTCCTCACTATTCAGCTATGAGGAAAAGTATGCAAAAATATGCAAAATGCATCTCCTATTTATTATTTCAACAATGAACTTCAATTGTTCATTGCCTATAGTTTTTTTTAATCATATGAATATCCAGCTCTTACGGCTGAATATTCTTACATGTAATCAACACAACTCTGGCCCACCAGGGCTGATGAAATTCTATTTTCATAATGATCTTCCTACCTTCCTGAGGAAAAATGGTAAGAAATGGAATGGCGAGCTGGTTTCTGTGACATGGTGATGCATACCTTTGAGGAAGGCATTTGGGGGAAAGTGCCTGAATGAGGAGGAAATTCATTCTAAGGTGGAGCGATGAGAAGGTCCTGAGATGCCGGGTGGGAATGAACGTTTTTGAGCATCAGCCCAGGAAGAGCCACCATTTGCTTCTCTGTATGTGAGGAGCTTATTTGAAGTTTTAGGAAAAGGGGGTAATAACAGCCCTAGATTATGCACTCCATGAAGTCGGTGGCCGTCCCTGCCACGTTCTCCACTGTGCCCTCCATTCCAAGACCAGTGCTGGCATGTGGGAGCTGCCAGTTTAGTATTTGTTGAATACATGTTGCGAGAATGAATGGAAATGACGAGAGCCAGGCCACTCTTTGGGGTTGCTTGTAAAGAAGTTATAATATTGCCAGCTGAGAACCTTCCCCCATCAAGCCAGGGCAATGATAGCCACAGGGTCAGAAAAGCAGCAGAGGGGCAAAAGAGAAACCCTGAGGTGGAAGCCACCGCGTGGCAAACTGAGGTCACAACGTGACAGCATGACAAGCCAATAGCAAGAAGTGAATGTTGGAACCACACCCCTCCCAGGATCCCCCAGGGGAAGGGAGGGAACAGCAGAATTTCGGAGCCAGTAGTCCTCCTGGGGAGGTCATGTCAAGGCACTGTGGTGGTTGCCAGTGCCTTAGCACTCCCATGACCTCTCTCCTCTTCTTCTCCCCTGGCTTCTCTCCCTCTGCTCCAAAGATGCTGATGTGACTTGGGAGAAGTGAGAGTAAGTCTATGTTGTTTTTTTAAAAAAAATCTTCCTGCCTGAAACTTAAGCCAGGTTCTGTCTTGTGGAGGAAGAATCCCAAACGAGTCGAATTTCTTTTCTGCATGTTAATCCTTCAAATTGAGAAATGCGTGCTAGGAAAGAATTCCATTTTTCCTTTTATCTCAGAAAGATTCAGAGTTGATTTCCCTCTATTTATATTTCAATCTGGAGAATTGAATTGTTGGAGAATTTTGCTAAAGTCCTACCTTATAGTCCTTCCTCACCTTCTGTAGACGCAGAGGAGAGTTTAATTAAGACATCTCAAATTGATTAATGAATGGAGGTGGGACCTTTTACTCCCCCCGCTCACTTTTCTGACAATTCCAGTCATTTCAGGTTGGAGGCATATTAATCTGTCTTTGTTACAAAGTTAAAAAATGTGTTCACTGTCTGATATATAGGACCCATGGAGACAGAATTTCTTTGTCACTTATCTTACATTGTCAAATGTGTAATAAAAGTACACGTAAGCAAGTAATTTTCTGAGTACCCAAAGCTGGTTCTGATCCCATTAATAATTCCCTTTAAGTAAGATTGCCTTTATTTCTAGGGATACTTCTGGTGTAGAAGAGCAAAGATCTGGAAGAGATCTCCCAAGGCTGAGCTCTGTCAATTCAGTTCGCTTTGGAGTACACTTTTTGGCAATTAATGGTCATATGTATGTCTGCTGTAGTCTCTTTCCCCATGCTTAGGCTCAGGAAACTAGAACTACTGGCTTCCTTCTCGTTGGCTTTGAAGAGAAAGGAAGTGGGTGTACATGCAGTGACTTTTGTTTGATAACTGGAGATTTGAAACATAAGCATTACAGATTAAAATTTAGAAATATTAAATAAAATTTGGTTCCTTCTTTCACACCATGCCCCATCTCCACAGACTTAGCAGCCCTAAGTGCCTCAGATTGCTCTGGCAAGGACTTCCAGCACTGTGTTGACTAGAAGTGGAGACAGTGGGCGGCCTTGTCTGGTTCCAGTTCTAAGCGGGAATGCCTTCAAGACGGGACACTGTATGGGGGAAGGACACGCTTGTGGCCCTGGCTTGAGTCAGGAAATGCATTTCACGTAGCCAAAATGTTTGTACCCCCATAATATCCTGAATTAAAAAAAAAAAGAAAAAGAAAAAAAATTAAGTGCCTCAGAGAACATTCATTCATTGAAGGGAGACTTAGAGAACTTAGAAAGAATAGAGGCAAATTCTTTCTCCTTCTTTCATTTGAATTCCAAATGGACTCTTCGAACAGGGGCATTAATTTTTGAAATCTAAAGGTGTATTTTTACAGGAGAGGCAAGAGATGAGTTGGTTTTGTTTTTTTCTTTTTTCTTTTTTTAAACAATTTTTTTCAAAGGCTAAAACTCTGAAGGAAGACAGGTATGTAGTTAATTCTCTCTATATACGGGGGAGGGGGGAGTTTCAGCCTAGGTAAAGAGGACCGTCAGAGAAAGATAAGAAAGCTTAGCTGCCAGTCAGTTGCAGAGAGGGGCCTGGCCCCTTGCTCGTGGTAAGCCTGGAAGGAAGGGAGAGATGAGAGAAGAACAGAGCCCAGGCAGGGAGGGGGATCCAAGAATAGAGGAACTTTGTATCTTGTTCCCCAGGTAAAGCCTGCGGGGGTGGCCATGCTTTAGAGAGGCCCCCCACACCTGCTTTGGAGAGTGGCTATACAGCATGAATGGAAATAAGGCAGGTCTGCACAGAGAGTGCTTGAGATGGCATCCCCCCAACCCATAGGCTCTTGTGAAATCTGAGGGACAATGCCCAAAAGTTCTACGTGCCCCTTAGAGGGACAAAGAGGTGCTGATAAATGACTTGCTTACCCAGAGGGACCTGGCCATCAGAACAAGAAGAATGACCCCCATGGGCCTGCCAACAGAAGGCAAGGCAGGACGGAGGATACGCTGGCAGATATAGAAGAGACCCAAGGTAATGACCAGAGTTTCAGGTGAATTACATCCCA
>RJWJ010019798.1:0-29817 GCA_004363605.1 Indri indri | reverse complement strand
GCCGTCTCCTCTGAGGGTCTCGGGACCCAACAGAGTTTTCTCTCCTTGCCCGGGGCCCGCAATCGCACGCTCAGTCCTTGGGCTGCACGATCTGGGAGGCCCCGGCCACGCCAGCCGGTGGCCTTAGGTTATCTGTGGGTCTGCGCCTTCCTCTCAGTGACAGTTCAGGCACTGGTCCCCTCCCCAGGTTTCTTTTGCTGGGTGTCAGGCAGGAAGAGGGTCCGATTCCATCGTGGTGTCCCGTGTGCATCCTACACAGCCCGCTGCTGCTTCCCGCGGCTTCAGGGGGTTTGTGCAGACTGGGGAAGGCCCTGGGGCCAGTGCCCAGCCCAGGCCGGGGCAGCTGAACTCAGCTCCGGCCTCAGGAAACCGTGCATTTGAAAGCAGAAACTCTTCCCTCTGAAAGGGGAAAAGAAAGTTCCTTCTCAGCATGGCCTCTGGTGGCTTCTCCTCCCTGCCGCCCCCAACCAAAGCACCCACTTTACCTTAGCAGGAAGGAAGGGGGGCGGGGGAGACACGTTAAAATTTTTGTTTACACTTACGACAAAAATAACACATTGTCTTTGACCTTGATGCTTCCCTAGTTGCACCTCAATCATTAGTAGCTTACCCTGGAATAGGGCCAATTCCAGATGTTTCAGACCAAAAGGACATCACTCTTTCCCTTGGATGATGTTTATTATTTATTCCTTTATTTATTTCAGTTACACAAGTAATATCTGTCCACGCCTTAGGCAGTAGAGATAAGCCCAAAGGAAAAAAATCACCCGCAACCTGCAGCTACGAATAACCTCGGTCGAGCGTCGGGGTGTGCGCTCACACACGTGTGCGTTCCTGCAGGCGCCGCCCGCGACGTGCCGCCCTCTCACCCGCACTTGCATCCAACCTTCCACTTTTCTTCTTCTTCTTTTTTTGACTAATGAACGTACTTTTTGTTAGCAGTTTTAGGTCGACAGAAAGATTGAAAAGAAACTCCAGAGAGTTCCCATATTCACTCCCACATTCCCCCGTGGTGAGCACCTTGCCCTGGGATGGCACCTTGTGACAACCGAGGAACCGATGTGAACCTGCTGTCATCGGCTACAGTCCTGAGATGACACCGGGCCCACACGTGGCGGTGACACGCTATGAGTGTTGACGAAGGCTATGACATGTGTCCACCGTTGCCCCACTGTGCAGAGCAGCTTCCCCGCCCTGAGCCCTCCGCGCTCCAGCTGGTCAGCCCCGGCCCTGCGGCCGCTGCTCTCGCTGCCGTCTCCGCAGCCTCTTCTGGCTCGCAGCGCAGCGAGAATTGCACAGTCTGCGGCTCGCACAGGTTGCTTCTTTCGTTTAGCAGCACGCATGTAAGCGTCCTCTCCTCATTCCTGCCTGTCATGGAAAAATACGCCACTGCCTGGGTCACCACTCTCCTACCGAAGGACGTCTCACCAACATGGGCAACGCCGAGTAAAGCTGCCATAAAATCGCGTGCAGGTGTTCCTCGTGGACGTGAGTTGACAGCTCGCGGCGGGTGGATACCGAGGAGCAGGTTGCTGGGTCACACGGGACCAGCGTGATCAGCTCCGTGAGAGGCTGCCAGACCGGTCCGGCCCCGCTTCTGCTGCAGAGGCAGCCACGTAAGGTGGGCTTGACCACCAAGAGGGTGTCTCCCCTCTGGCCACACAACCCAAGCTGGGCCAATGAGAGATCGACCTGGGACTTTGCCAGCGTGGACTGGACGTCGGCTCCCCCGCCCGCGGGAATCGCTCCACTCCCGGTGGGAGGGAGCCCGAAGGTGAAGCCAGCACAGAGACAGCGGCTGCACAGACGGAGAGGGACGTGTCTCGATGACATCACTGTCACCCCCTGGTCGTGTGGTGCCTGAAGTCTACGGCTGGGCCGTTTGTCTGCGGAGTCAGTACGGTCCCAGTTCTGCTGAAAGGTAGGGGTGTCCGTCACTTGCAACCCAAACTCCGAAGATAGATGTTTCTACACGGATCTTTTTCTTTATCTTTTTTTTTTAATTTTTAAAAACATGGAAAGCTTCACACATTTGCGTGTCACCCTTGCGCAGGGGCCACGCTAACCTTCTCTGCATCGTCCAATCTCAGTACATGTGCTGCTGAGGCCAGCACGACACGGACCTTTTTCTACATCAACAAATTTATGTGCATGCTGTCATTTAAAAGTATAGTAGCCCATTTTGAACATTTTATTAGGATAAAATTTACAGACGATCAAATTTGTCCATTTGATGTATACAGTTATGTGAGCTGATAAACACAGCTGTGTGGCTGCCTCCATAGTGAAGGTACAACGCAGCCCCTCACCGCAAAATCTGCCCACGCCATGCTGCGCCTCTGCAGCTGAACTCTCCTTCCCCAGCTCCTGGGAGACACAGATTCGTTTCCTGCCCCCACAGTCCTCCCCGTTCCAGAACATCATGTAGTGGAATCGCACCGTGTGTAGCCTTGTTGCCTGGCTTTGCACTTGGCATCGTGCATTTGAGGCTCGTCTGTACTGGTTGTTCCTTTTCATGGCCGAGTAGTATTCCACTGAATGGATTTACCACAGCTTGTTCATAATTCCCCAGTCGGAAGACATTTAGGTGGTGTCCAGTTGGGGGGATTACGAGTACAGCGGCTACCTACATTCACGCACAGGTTTTTGTGTGTACGTTAAGTCAGTAGATATCCTCAACTCCAAGGAAGGGCCAAGACCTTAAAGTCAGGACAGTTGGGCCCTTGAAGGACTCCCCTCATCCTCCCCACGTTGCCTCCAGAACGCAGAGATATTCTGAGGGTGAGAAACAGCTGCCAGGAGGATTCTGTCTACGGAGAGGACCGCCCCGTTCTGCCCTCTCTGCCCAAAGCCCGCCGTCAGAGGATGAGACCCAGGTATCCTGCGGGGTACACCGTGACGTTCGGACACATGACACAGTGTGGGGTGACCAAATCAAGCTAACTGGCGCCCATCACCTCTCTTCTGTACTGCCAAACATCCATCGTACCCCATGAATGTGTGCAGTTAGATTTGTCCATCGGAAATAATGTCAGTAATTAAAAGAGAGGAAAAAAGTATCCAGCGGTTCCCGCAGGGAGATGATGATGACAATAGTGATTCTCTAACGAGTCATTGAGTCCTAGTGTGGGTCTGACACCCACTTGCTATTTTGGGGGGGGTCTCACAATCTTGGTGCAAAGGTGCCTGTCCCCAGTGTCACCATGAGGACACCCGGAGCTTGTGTGCATGCTCTTGGCCAAGGGAGGGTCGTGCCTTCCGTCTGCCCCGGACCCCACTCTCTGCTTTTGCTCCTGACCACGGCTGACAGCAGTTTCCCTGAAGGACCCTCGCGTGGTCACTCTGTGGCCGGGTCCCATGTGGCGCCTCTGTTAGAAGGCTCCTCCCAGGGCTGAGCCCAGGGTTCCTGGCACGCCCCCACCCTGCTTCCAGCTCCCAGACAGAACCGGCCGTCTCCTCACCACAACCTCCATCTCGCCCGGCCGGGGCAGCCACCTCCAAGGCAGGCGCCTACACTGGGAGACCTGGTTGGAAATGGAAAATACTTTGTTTGGATGACAGCCAGCCAGAGAAAGACTGGAGCATTGACTGGCTGGGCAGCCACGCACCACGGAGAGCCGGACGTGGCTGGGACCCGGGAGAGAGACACACAGCAGGCCACTGGCAAGGTCCTGCCAACGGCGGCTGACCAGAGACAGGCCCGGCCGGCTCAACCCTTGCGCCAGCAAGGGCAGACCAAGCAGCCACTGGGCGGGTTGGTTTTATTTTATGGCTGTGCTGTGTGGACGGTCTCACCTTGGCCTGTTCAGATCTCAGCGGGAGGGAGGGAAAATGAGTCCACTGTCCTCTCTCGCCCACAGATCAAGCCACCACCCCTGGCCTGTGCTCAGTGCTGGCACCTGGCCGCAAACTTGTCTACATAGATTTAATTAATCACCACAGATACGTTTCCGCACCCCTCATTTTCCCTCTTAGAGATTTCTCATGTTTCTGCACAGTGGGGTGTGTCTGCACCCCAACTTGTTTACACCTTTGGATTGTTTCTGTCATTAGCATCACTCATTCATTCAACAAACGTCGGCCGAGCATGGGGGATGCCGGAGTGAACAGAGCAAGTCCCTGCCGTTGGCGCTGACGCCCTGCAGTTCAGGGAGAGGGACAGTGACCAAGCGGACAGCACGGCCCCTGCGGGTTGGCAGTCAGTGCTCTGGAGAAGAACGCACAGGCAAAGGGGCCGTGCTGCTGGGGCGCGGGGCGCAGCCTCTCTGCGGGGGGACACCTGGGCAGGGAGGGAGGGACACGCAGATGCCAGGGTCGGGGGAGGTGCTTCGAGAAAGCACCCAGCCCCTGAGGGGGGAGCTTGACTGGCCCAACAACGCAGGCATTTCAGTGGGCTGGGGCGGGGTGACCACGGGGGCGTCGCAATAGCAGGGCGAGGATGACGACAGCCAGCACGCCTGAGTCTCGCGGGGGTCTGTTTGCGTGGGGGGCGAGGGGGTGGTTGTTTCCTTGGGACAGGTGTTCAGATGCGGGATTACCAGCTCTGGGGCTGGGCGTGTGGTGTTCATGTCTGTCTTCTTGGCCATGTGGCCCGGCCTGGGGCACACTGGCCACCAAGATCACACACTGATCACCTGCGCGGACACGCACCTTGGCCTGTTCACCACACGAGCGAGCATGGGCCTCACAGTGCCTCACCAGCACCTGGTCTTCCCATTTTAACGCATTTCTTTGACATAGAGGCACACGGTGACGCATGAAGGTGCGCAGTGACAGCTCCACGTTGCTTTTGCAGATTTTCAGTGGAATTTGGAAAGTGACCTAACGAGAAAGGCGGTCCCGGGTGGGCCCTAGTGCAGGTCTGCACAGCCTAAGTGCAAGCCCCGCCCCCACCTGTCTTTCTGCGGTCGCGGCGCGCAAAGCTCGTCGCTCACGTCCCTAACCCGGCAGCCCAGGACGTGGTGTGGGAACTGGTTGCGGGCGAGATGTGAATGGATGAATTTTAATGTGGAATCTATTTATGGTAAGTGACATTGACTCACCGTGTATAGCAGGGCTATGAAATAACCTCTAAAAATATATTTATTTAAGAAAATAGGCCGGGCACGGTGGCTCACACCTATAATCCTGGCAGTCTGGGTGGCCGAGGCAAGAGGATCGCTTGAGCTCAGGAGTTTAAGACCAGCCTGAGCAAGAGCAAGACCCCATCTCTACCAAAAATAGAAAAATTAGTCAGGCGTGGGTGGTGGTGCACACCTGTAGTCCCAGCTACTCGGGAGGCTGAGGCAGGAGGATCGCTTGAGCCCAGGAGTTTGAGGCTGCAGTGAGCTATGATGATGCCACTGCACTCCAGCCTGGGTGACAGAGCAAGACTCTGTCTCCAGAAAAAAAAAAAGAAAGACAGAAAGAAAAAGAAAGTACGCAGATTGGCAATATCAGGTCAGCAATGAAATAGGTTGTGTACAGAGCAGCCCAAGGTGCTTGCCAGTGGCTGATGTCTTGGGGACTCTGACCTGTCTCATTTGCTCCTCAGAAGGACAGCTTATGGGCAGGTCTTATTATCCCCACGTTATGGAGGAGAGTCCGGGGTTCCAGGGCTCGGTGGCTGCCTGTGGCCACCTGTGTGACAGAATGACTGGGCTTTCTGGTTACCTGCAGTTTTCCTTCTCCTGTGGATGGGGAAACTGAGGCCCAGAGGTCAGCCATGGGGTCAGGGCACAGTTGGGCCTGGAGCCAGGTTCTGGCCCTGTCTAGGAGCTCCCCGGGCAGCCAGCCCTGCCAGGCCTGGAGGCCTCACCAGGACACGGGGCCTAGAAGGTGGCCACTCGCCCTCTGGGCCCAGATTCCCACAGGCCTTGGCTCTGGGTGGGGAGGCTACATCCCCGGATTGGAGCTGGCCTGCCCACGGCGGGGCCGGGACTAGGTCCTTTCTGCTGAGTCACTAGCAAGGCTCAGGCCCGACCGCAGGACATTTCTGAGATTCCAGGGCTGGCTCCACAGAAGCAGGCTTTGGCCCTGCGGCAGGTCCGGCCTCGCCCAGCCCAGAATCTGGGCCTTGCAGAGCTGACAGGGCCCATAGGGAGTGGGGTCCTGGGGACAGAGGCTGGGAGGAGCGCCCTCTGCCCGTTCCCTCAGCAGGGCCCCAAAGGAACGGCCTGGGGCTCTGCCCTCCCGGTGCGAGCTCGCTGGGTCCCAGGCTGCAGCAGGAGTTCACAGCAGGACTCCAGGTGTGAGAGGTTCTGACGCAGAAGACAAGGGGCTCAGAGCTTGTTCTTTCGCGTGCTTTTGAATTTTCTCCCAGTGGAGAAACCAAAGTGGAGCAATTTAACAAATTTTAATATGTAATAATCATTTGCATGTTTTAAAATTCAAAAAGTATGAAAGAATATATGGTTAAAAAAGTCTCCTACACCAGCCCCAACACCCCCGTTTTCCTTCCCACAGGCAACCAGGGCCAGCGGTTTCCCGAAGCTCCTTGCACGGGTAGCTCGTGCAAATGCAACCAAATCTCCACTCTGTCCACGCAGAGTTGTGCACGTGTACGCTCGTGCACACGTATGTGTGTGTATCCTTTTATCCCAAAGGAGACACATCTTTGTCCTTTGACAAAGTTCATCCTTTGCGTTTGGTTTCTCAAAAGTGCTGCCAATTTTGGTGGCCAATGGGGAAAGCTGCTGGGGAACATCATTTGGTAAAGTGTGAAGTGTGATCAGGAAGCCATTGGTGTCTGGTAGATTTCCCTGAAGATGTCGGTGACGTCCCCAAAGGCGGGCAGGGACCCTTTCCATTTTCGGGCTCTCCTAGCAGAGGCTTTTGTCCTCGAGGACCTGGGTTGTTGCAGACAGGTGCTGTGGGGCACCCTGAGCCTCAGGTACCCACGGCTGCTCTGGGATCCTGAGGACCGACCCGTCTGTTTCTTGGTGTCCCCTACAGTGAGGGGAGAAATGTGCGCTCAATGAATCTGATCGTTCCAGAGACCCCCACAAGCCGTCCAGGTGCGGAGGCTGGACCATTCCCTGCCGTGCATGACAAAGAAGCCATCCTGGATGTCCCACATGTGTTGGGGGCACCACAGGCAGAGGATGCCTGCGTAGCAAGTGAGAGACCAAGCGGGGCCTGAAGATTAGGAGAGCCATGGGCTACGTCATTGAACACCTAAGGGACATTATTATGCTGTCTCCTTGTCTTAAAGTGACATGATTTTGCCACGAATGTTCTAATCCCATCGGGCAAAAATACTTTAATAGGACTGTGTGCTTTTTTTTTTCTTAGTAAAAATTAAAGCTTAATTTCAAATGTTTAAAAATTTTAAGTTGACACTGTAGCTCTTACACATTAGATTGGAATAGCTTATAAAGCACACTCAAATCCTTAACGTTAAGAGAGCTTAGACGCGAGTAAGATAAGGACACAGTATTCAAATGCTCACATGGACAGGAGGGCTTCAGGGAAAGGTGACAAAGTTGACAAGCCCACCTCCCTCCGCCCGCTCCAAGACCCTGCTGAAAACTGGAGAAGGGATTTTTAGACTCAACAGAATAAAGAGAACGGAAGACAACAGCAACACGCTGCACAGCAGACAGATGAGGTGTTTGTCAAGTAACAATTACGGGAGACCATTGTTTCAGACGAAACCTCTGCGCCAGGCTGACGGAAGAGGCTGACAGTCCAGCGGCGTTGCCCGCGCTGCAGGCCACATCGCCAAACCCAAACCAAGTTGCCGTTTGACCTTCAGAGAAATCAGGGAAAAGAGGTAACAGCCAATTGCCCAAACACTCCGGTTTAAAATTTTCTATCAGCATGATAATTAAGTCCCCTCTGCTTCCATCCTCACACAGAAAAGTAGCCAGAAGGAACCCGGTATTAACTAATTAGTTACTTTTCTATTGTCTGTCTGCTGTCCCCACCTTGTAAGAAAAGTGTCTTCGAAACGCCCGGCATGCGCCTTGTCTCTGCTCCGGCCTTCTCAGCCCTGCCCTGTCTGCAGAGCCAGCCGCCCCTGTGCAGCCCGTGGGAACAACTACACTATTTTTGAAATGAAGTGTCGCCCGATTCTAGAATCTCCATTAAGCCAACTGAGATCCTTAAACTGCAGTTGTAATTTTGTCTTTTGACAGGTCGTTTCCCTTTCTCTTGACAGCCGTCGCAGTGTTTCTTGGATTAATCAACATCCAGAGGTGGTTATGATAAAGTACGTTATTTAAAGTTTAAAGAAACCCTTTACACTGAAGCAGAAAGTCAAATGTGAAAAATTAAATTTGCAAATTTACGGAGCGTGAGCCTCAAACTGAAACGTGCTCTTGGACTCGGGCTGTAACAGATTGGAGTAGCAGGAGCCACAGGAAGGCAACACCCAGAAGGAAAGTGACGTCCGCTCCCTGGAGCCACTATGCGTGTACACAGCCTGGTCACCTGGAGTTTTATTCTGCAAGAAAAACATTCACGGCGTACATACCAACACATTCTGTCCTGCGGTGAGCCAAAACATTAACTCACACCATACGACACGACAGCCCCTCTAACCATCATAAGAAGCTAAAAAGTCACTCATTAAGCCAAATATTTAAAACATACTTACTATTTAAAATCATCACAGAACAAAGTGTTCTAAAAAATAGCATTTCTCCTTCCCTCCTACCCTTTCTAAAACTTTTTAAAAGTTAGAAATCTTTCCAATAAACATGGGTGGTCCTGTCCTTTTAAAGAGAGAGTGTAAGAAAATGCAAGAGCCGAGTCTGAAGGTCTGGGACTTGGTATAACCGTCGCCAGGTCACCTCCATCTAGTCTCTCCATCCGTCCGTCATCCAGAAAGAGGGTTAGATGAAATGATTTTTATTTTGGTGACCCGGAGGTCTTCCGTGCTACTCCCTGGCTTTCAGCTGTGCTGTGGAGAGGGCCGGCACGGACGTTAGCTCCCTGTCATGCAGGGGGCCGCCGCTCCAACTGCGCCAGCTCGCTCTGCCACGGGCCTTTCTCTAACCTACGCCATTGCCCACGCCGCCGCCGATGCTGTCTTCCTGAAACATAAATCAGACCCTGACACTCTTCTCAAAACACGTTATGTATTCTGATATATAAAGGGTAACTTCGGATATCTAAAGGTCTGAATTCTATGACAAGACACCCAAACAAAGACTTTATATTAATAATCTGACCCCAAGCTACTTCTCCGGTCAGTTTCACTTCCCGCCCACACCACAGGCCAAGTTCTCCTCCGTTCTCTCAGTGCACACCGTGCTCTTCCACACCTGTGCCTTGGCACAGGCCATTCCCGGAATGCCCTAAACCTCTGTCACTCTCTGTCCTTCCAAGCCTCGCTCGAACATCCCCTTACCTAAGAAGCCCTATTTCACATCCCCAAGCCAACTGGATCGGGCCTTTTCCTGCAGTCTCACAGCCTCGGTTACCGCTCTGTTTCGGTGCTGTACGCGAACTGGCCTACCAACCTACCGGGGTCTTCCGAAAGTTCACAGAATATGCGTGTTATGAAAAAATTATGCATGGATTTCAAAAATATTTTAAACCAAAATAAACTCATACTAACTTATTATAGCATGTCTGAACAGAATGTAATTTGAGTCCCTAAGAAGGATAAGGCATCAGTTTGAAAAGAGCCCCTATCGAGCACCATGAATTCTGCTAACATTGAAGCAAGCACAAACAGCAAATTTATGGGGAAGCTTGGGCGGAAGAATGGTGGAGTCACTGATGCTTTATGAAAGTTTACGGAGACCACGCCCTAAAGAAACCAGCACTGCACAAATGGATAACTTGCGTTAAGGAAGGACGGGACCATATTGAAGACGGAGCCTGCAGCGGTAGACCAACTGCACCAATTCGCTGGGGAAAAATTAATTGTTGGAGCCCTGACTGAAAACGACCAAAAAGGAACAGCAGAAACAACAGCCAACACCACAGACATCTCGACTTGTTCAGTTGCCACAATTCTTACCAGAAAATTAAAGTCGAGCAAACTTTCCACCTGGTGCGTACCCAAACCGTTGCACCCAGATCAGCTGCAGACGAGAGCAGAGCTTTCGATGGAAATTGTAAACAAATGGGACCAAGATCTGGAAGCATTTCCTCGAAGAATTATTAGCATAGCAGGAGAGGAACACGGCCTTGCCAGTGCTGTACCAAGGCAGGGTATCCAAGGCGAGACCCATCTGCTCCCGACTAGCCAAGACAAAGACAGTGAAACTTCCGCTTTACACAAATAGCCGTTTCCATTTCGGCAAGACAGGGGCTTGAGCGATCCAGCTTCCTTTCCAGGAAAACGTGTCTCGGTGTCACTGACATTCTTACAGGTATGCTGGGCGCTGGAAACAGGCAATGCGAGCTGTGCGGTTTGTGCGGGTAACTGGTTCTGCGTAGCCTCGTTTATTTTTGGATCTTTACACACATATTGTGGTGGCCCCCCAAGTTCCCGTGGTGACTAAGACAAGCCACGGGACACCAAGGAGCCGAAGGCCACGGCGGCCTTCATATTGGAAGCCAGCATGTCCTCCGGGACAGTGGGCTTTAAGGAGAGAGTGTGTTTTAAGCATTAAAAATATGGATTTGCTAAACGTAGATGCGCGACCCTGCTTAGGCTTTTATTAATATTTAACTTACCAGAAACCTGAAAAATGGCCTGGTCCTCTCTGTGAGTCTGGGAGGCGCTACTGCTCTAATCTGTCACCTCCTCTGTCCTTTTCTGCCTCCTCCAGCAGATAAGGGCTCTGGAAAGGTCATCTGTGCCAGCTTGTCCTTCAGTCTGTGCCCGGCACGACCTCTGCAGCCACGGCCAGAGCTGTGCCTGGACCCGGCACCCACTGAAGTGACAACCTCAATGACATCCTTAGAGGAGCCTGGCTTGGGCTTAACACAAGGAAGAACTGCCAACATGGTCCACTGTCCTGGCATCATTTCTTCATGCCGTATCCGCTGAAGGCCCACTGAGCGCCGGGCCGTGCGTGGGAGCGCGGCCACCTCTTGGGAGCAGACTCTGCCTGGGTGCCAGAATGCATGGCTCGGGGGTGAGCGTTCAGCCACGAAGCGGAGGGTGGACTGTCCTCCTCAGTGAGCCGTGAAAGAGATTCTGCCCTGGACTTCAGGGCAGGGCGCGCTTGCCAAGACACCCTCTGCTGCTGCTCCGCACCCAGGCCCCCACACCCCTGCTTGGGGAGGGCGCAAGAGGCCGGTGGGCGGGTGGGCCGTGTGGCTCGGCAGTCGAGCAAGAGCTCCAGCCACTGCCTGGGTGGAGATTCTGTGACTGTGGGCAAGTTGAGTCCCCTGGACAAGCCTTGATTTCCCGTCTGTAAAATGGGGGGATAGCAGTCCTATCTCACAGGGTTGTCATACAACCTAAATAAAACGACCCAGGCGGAGAGCCCAGCCCTGTGCCTGACCTGCAGCAAGTGCCCCGTGTGCGCCGTCTCCGCCTCTTCTCGCCACTTCCTGCAGCAAACCAGCCCCCCGACAGCTGGAGCCAGGGTGGGGGGCAGGTGGGGACCCAGCCTGGTGCCGGCTCCCCTTGGGCCAGTGTTGTGCACTAGGAAGATCGTGCCAGCCTCAAATATAATTTGAAAACTTTCTAATGGTCACATTTTAAAAAGCGAAAAGACTAGGTGAAATACATTCTAATAGCATATTTTATTTAACCCGACATGCCCAACATATTGTTACAACACACACTCACCATCGTGATGACTACTATAGTGAAATCTTCCACACTCTCCTTTCCCTACTTTTTTTTTTTTTTTTGAGACAGAGTCTGGCTCTGTTGCCCGGGCTAGAGTGCTGTGGCATCAGCCCAGCTCACAGCAACCTCAAACTCCTGGGCTCAAGCAATCCTCCTGCCTCAGCCTCCCGAGTAGCTAGGACTACAGGCATGCGCCACCATGCTAATATTTTCTATATGTATTTTTAGTTATCCAGCTAATTTCTTTCTATTTTTTTAGTAGAGACGGGGTCTTGCTCTTGCTCAGGCTGGTCTCCAACTCCTGAGCTCAAAAGATCCGCCCACCTCGGCCTCCCAGAGTGCTGGGATTACAGGCGTGAGCCACCGTGCCTGGCCTTTTCCTACTATTAGTAGGTCTTCGAGACCAGCTGTGCGTTCATTCTTCCAGTACATCTTGATGCAGACGAGCCACGTTCTGAGTGCTCAGGGTCCATGCGTGACTAGTGGCTGCTGCACTGGGGGACAAAACCCTATATCGACCCCAGTCCCGCAGCTCGAAGCCTGGGCAAGCAGGTTTCCAGTCTTCCACACCTCCCCCAAGCAGAAAAGACAGGGCGGCCAGGGACAGGCAGGTGTGTCCCTGAGAGAATTTCAACAGGGCCTGGCAGCAGTGACAGCCAGTGTCATTTCTGTCACTGTGTGAGGGGTGCACCTGGGCATTGGGGTACATCTGTGGTCCCCCCAACCCCACACAGTGGACCCCTCACACAGGGACAGAAATGACACTGGCTGTCACTGCTGCCACCTGACCGTTGTCCTGTCTGCTGGCGCCGCCTGCACGGATCTGTAGGTGGGCCTTGGGGACACGTCTCCATCAGCTCAGACACGCCGCCCGGGCAGCTCCTCATGAAAGGCCTGCCTTGTGCACCTGGGTGCGCCTCGGCCGCCAGCGACGTCACCTGAAGCCCCTTCTCATAAATTCCAGCTCCAAAGTTTGCAGCTATCGGGAGGAAGTTTCCAATTGCTGGCTCACATGTGGGGAACTATGTAAGCAACCGAGAGGCCCTTTCGTCTGGGGCTTGGAGGGGGCCAGTGGCCAGGAGGGAGGAGGCTCGTCCCCGGGAGGGTGCGGAGGAAGCGGCTGCGTTCAGGTTTGGTGAAGGCCCATGAGTCATTACCACCCCAACAGGCGCAGGTTCTATAAATCACCTGCGACGGGCTTGGCTCGAGGGTTTGTTCTGAAGCCGATACATTGATCAGGGCAGGGGACGCTCCGGAGAAGCCAGGCAGAGGAGAGGGGTGCTGGGGGGGTGATAAAGGGGCCACCCGGGGCCCAGACCCCCAGGGACCTGCCGAGGCGAAATCAAACCCTGTTCCTTTAACTTACTGGAAAGCAAGGCATTAAAAATGGAACTCGTGCTAATAAAACCCCTGAGCTTCTGAGGAGGAAAATGTGGCCCCCAGACCAAGTTCGTTTTCACGCTCGAATCGGAACAGGAGTCTGGGGAAATGCGAGTTTTGAACTTTTCCTACACCCTTCCTGCCTCTGGATGCCGCAGGCTGCCTCGAATGCCTCTGCGCCACAAAACGAGCAGGAGAGAAGAGTCACATCACTTCAGCAGAACATAAGCTCGATTTTTCCTGATTTGCAGAAAATCGTGTGCTATTTAAAAAGACACGTCATATCTTTTTTTTTTTTCTTTTTAGCATTCCCGAGCAAAGAAAAAAAAAGGCATTTGGGAATATTAGCTCGGCTCAGCACCCAATTTGGAAAGACCGCATGTTTGGTGACGGACTTGGAGAAACAGGCCTCGATCTGCGTTTTGAGAAGTTGCGATGCGCCCACTTCAACCGCCTCTTCCCCTGCGGTTCTGGTCTCGCGACCTGGGGGCAGGGCCCCTGCCTCTTGGGGCTCCTGGGGCCGCAGGGCACATTGGCCCGTGGTTGGGAAGCTCAGTTGACCCTTACGGGGGGGTGACCAGGCCTCCTGCACACTCACCGTCCTCACAGGACTCTGCCATCCCTGCCTGCTGCTGTCACCAGGCCAGCGTCATCCCCTTTGGGGGAGGGTGTCCCAGCCTGGAGGTCTGGAGCCTCCGTGGTGTCAAGGTGGTCGGGTGCAGCTGGGCCTCAGGCTGCCAGGACAGCCCCGGGAAGTGGCCTCTGGGTGTGTGTTTTGATGACTCCTTGACAGGCACTTGCTTTCTGTCATCTTCCTCTTCCTCCCCGGAGAGAGGGCAGGAAACCAG
The DNA here is from genome assembly GCA_004363605.1 of Indri indri. Taxonomy (NCBI): domain Eukaryota; kingdom Metazoa; phylum Chordata; class Mammalia; order Primates; family Indriidae; genus Indri; species Indri indri. The sequence goes on along the minus strand of RJWJ010019798.1, from coordinate 15,906 downwards.
GGCACTCGGCTGAGCTGCTGGCAGGAAGGCCCAGGAACAGATGCGCGTGTCTCGGTGGCCAGGCCCAGGGTGGGGCCAAGGGTCCCGGGATCCTGTGTTACCCTCAGCAGAGGCCAGGCCTGGGCCAGGAACCCCGCCATGGCCCCTGCCCTCGGAGGCCTCTCTAGCCAGCCCTCCCAAGGTGGAGGGGTGGGCATCCGGGCCCCTGTCTGGAAGAAGCCACTGCCAGCCCTCTTTGGGGTCCTCAGGGGAAGGCGCTGAACTCAGCCTGGGAGGGCAGTGCGCCTCCCCTCCACGCAGTCAGCTGAGCACAAGCCTAGGAGCTCAGTGTCCTGCAGGGGAGGGGTCCCGCCTGGCCCTGGCCTCGCCTCCCCCGGCCTGCCGTAGAGGCAGAGAGAACGTAGGTTGGCTGCAGTGGGCTTGGGCCTAGGCGGCATTTCGGGGTGCAGGGGTCTCATGCTGTGCTCTTCATGTAAGAACACAAGAGCAGCTCAGGTCTCTGTGGGCCAGTTACAAGCCGGGCTGGGTTGTGTGGTCCCATCGGTGCCCCTTGGAGTGGGATGGGGGGTCTAGACCGTCACCCCATGCTGTGCGGGAGAAGCCCGAGGCTGGGAGGCGGGGACATCCCTGGATGACCTGGATGAAGCAGACTGAGCCGGGCCAGGTCTCAATGCTGCACTCCGACTTGTGCTCCCAGGCATCTGCCCACGCCTGTGCTGTCTGGGGTGCACGGCCAGCAGATTGGGGCCCCAGGCTCAAGAACCATGACTTCGCTAGGGGTCTAGGACTGACCACAGCTCACTTGCTCACTCACTCATTGATTCATTGATTCAGTGAGTCAATGACTATTAATGAGCACCTACTAGGTATCCCAAATTATTTGGGGTACCTGAGTTGCAAGGGGGCTGGGAACGAAGTCTGTGGCCTCAGGAGCTGATGGTGAAGCTGCAGGTGGGGTGATCCGCCAGGCAGCATGGAAAACAGGCATCGTTTCCGCTGCTCTGGGGCCGCGATGGCATCTCGGAGGCCCCCGGGGGGCGGGGGGAGAGACGGGCCCCTCTGGGCTGAGACCCAAAACAGTAGGCCATACAAGGTCGAGTGCAAGAAATCATCTGACCCTCAGGCCTAAATCTTTGCCTCTCATTAAGCCCTGGAGCCTCAAGCTGGCCTCTGAGAGGCAGGTGAGTTTACACCTTTTACAGACCCGGAAAGAGAGTCTCAGAGAGGTTGCTTCACTTGTCTGAGGCCACACAGTGGGCGAGGAAAGCAAGCGGCAGAGCTGGGGATGAGCCCAGCTCCTGAGGGTACCACCCCAGGGAGGTCTCGAATCCAGCTCTGCTGCTGGCCCAGAAGCTTCCGCTTAGACATCGGAGGGCCCGACGGTGGCTCCTCCCAGCCTCCACTGCCCCCCCTGAGCAAAGCCCTTTGTCGGGAAGATGCTGGTGACCGGCACACTCCAGCCCCTGCCGCAGCGTTACTGGGGGGCCGGGGGCCGTAGGGCAGGAGGGGCACAAGGGCCTCCCCGTGTGCTCCCCCCACCGCTGCCGGCGCCTGCAGCCCCCACGGCACAGCTGTGCCCGGGCCGAGCCGTGTGGGGAGTCGCAGCTGAAGTGCCAGAGCCCTCCCAGGGTCACGTGCACCCCCATCCCCTTGCTCCTGGGGGTGCTCTGGGGGTCTCGGGAGCCAGCCTGGGCACCGGCAGGTGAGGTGCAGAGGGGCAGGTGGGGCGAGGAGGAAGCTCGGCCCTGGCCGATGGCTCCAGACCCTCCCCTGCCAGGTCTTGTGTGCTCTCGGTGGGGTGGGGCACGGGCCCTGTGTCCCCCGCCTCCTGTTTGTGGGACAGTGTGGGGCGGGGGCAGCTGCCCCGAGGGAGTCCAAAGGTGGGGGCATCTAGCACTGCCCAGGGGACCAAACTGCCCAGAAACTCCAGGCCACGGGGCTGGGCTGGAGCCTCGGTCCCTGCCTGGGGTCCCAGCAGCGCCGGCTGCCTCACCGCTCGCTGACTTCACAGTGGCGCTGGGGGCTTCCCCAGCAGGCTGGGGGGTGGTCAGGTGGTGTCAGAACTCAGGCTTGGGGGAAGGGCACACCTGGGCTCCATTCAATGGGCAATCTTGAGCGATTGACTGACTCAGTTTCCCCTCTGAACCTGCCTCATGGGGTGTGTGCAAGGGAAACGAGGTCATGGCTGTGTAACCCTTGGCCTGCTGCCAGCACTCCCTGGAAGGTTCCAGGGGCTCACACGTCAGCCCTCGGAAGTCACCATAAATACTTTGGCGGGGCCTCGGGTCACACTTGGAGCAAATCACAGCTCCTCGTTCTGGATTTTTGTCGGGAACGTGGGGCTGCTCCCTGCAGCCCTCGTCTGGAGCGCTGGGTGTGCGAGCGCGGGGCCGAGGGCCCTCAGGCCCACCTTCCGCTGCCCTCTCCTTGGCACCCCCGGCTTCCTCCCCCGGCCCTGGCCCCGCTTCCCTTCCTTGCAGGGCGGGAGCAGCAACTGCCTCTCTGTGCGTTTCTATTTCTGCACCTTCCGCTTCCTGGCCAGTGGCTGACTGGCAGGCCCGCCGCTTCGGAAAGTTCTGGAATCCACAAGGCCAGCTGGCTCCCGGGGGAGGATATGGGGACCTCAGATTTCCTCCTCCCCAGCAGCCCGGCGGGAGTCCAGGGGCTGGGCACCCCGGGGTGTCAGGGCGGCCAGCCAACAAGTGAATGAATGAAGGAGTGAATGAATGAAAGAGTGAATGAATGAAGGAGTGAATGCATGGGGGAGGGAGCACAGGGCAGCATCAGCCCTGGGATGGCCTGGGCGCTTGAGGCAGGCAGGGCTTGCTTCTTTTGGTCATTCACTGATCAGCATCACAGACTTGTATTGTGCACCTCCTGCATGCCAGGCGATGCTGCAGGCTCCGAGTGAACAAACATGCACACTGTACTTTACTTCGTCCTTTGAAACGGCCCGCAAGGTGGGCACCGTCACTGGCACAGTTTTTCAGACGAGAAAAATGAGTCTTATGTAATTTGTCTAAATTCACACAGCTACGGAACAGCCTGGAATTCAAACACAGGCGGTAGAAATCCAGAAGCTGTGTTTAACCACCCTCTTGAATTGGCGGATGCTGGCGGTGATGAGGATGAGGGGTGTGTGTGGGAATGAGACAGAGAGAGACAGACAGAAACAGAGAGGGGTGGGCGGTCAGCAGAGGTCTGAACCGTGGAATGCATTCTTCACAAAAGCCCAGTGCTCTGGGCTGAAGGCCCGCCTCAGGGCCCTGGCCCCGGAGGGAGAGCTACCTGGGAGTCCCACGCCCTGTCTGGGCCTCATGTTGTCAATGCGGAAAGAGCCGGTGGTCCCCACTGTGCAGGTACGAGGCCGGCCAGGTGGTACGATGGGTGTGGCCAAGCTGGCACCCCACAGCGTGTCTGGGGGGCAGACTGCATCTCTGCTCCTCACTACTCGGAGGGCTCGAAATGATCCCTTAAAAAATTTTCCCCAACGGTCCTTCCAGCTGTTCATGTCTAGGAACACACGGAGATATACACTGGCTGCTTAAAAAATGGAACTGTTCCAGCCATGCTTTTCTGGAACCTGTTTTTCCCACAAATTGGTACAGCAAGAGCATCCCTGCATGTCAATAAATACATAAAGATTGGCATCATCATTTTAATTGGCTCATAGTATCCATTTTGTGGTTGTATCATAATTTCATGTACGATTCCCATGTTGATGGGTGTGAATGCTGTTTCCAATTCTCCTATCATAAACCACTCTGCGGAACAACCTTGGAAACACACTCGTGTGAATAGCTCCATGGGTAAATCCCTGGAGGGAGGATTTCTGGGTTAAAGGGTTTGCAAATTTTGCATATTGTTTCCTGTAGGAAGTGCCTCTATTTTCGAGGAAGGCAAGAGGGTGGACCCTGCAGGGTTCCTGATGAGTGCAGCACGTGGCTTGTTCTTTATCAGAAGTCTTGTTTCTTTACTTGATTATAAAAGTAATGCATTTCAGTGCAGAAAACCCAGGAAGTATGGAAAAGTACAAAACGTAATTGAAATGACCCGTTTACTCCATGCACAGATGACCTGTCCATCTAACACCTGCGTCGTTAAATGTCATATCATAAGCCTAGCCTTATGTTCTTAAGGAGTCTTTGAAAAAATAATAAAAACGAATCCTTTAGTAGAACTTGTGTTCATTGTAGAAATGCTGGAAAATGCGGGGTACCCAGAGTCCCCGTTTGCAGGCTGGCATGTTTCGCGGCAGTGCGCTTGCTGTGCACATGCAGACGTTTCACTCCCCGTAATTAGTATCACATTGGGGCTCAGTTTTGTCTCTCACATTTTCACTGAATGGGTCCTGATTATTTCCCCATGGCATTAAGTAGTTTCTGAAAACATGACTTTTAGTTGCTGAATAATATTTTGTAGAGCAGATTGTTAAATGAGTGATCTGTGCTTTCTGTCTCCAGCCTTTAGGTATTGCAGATGACTCTGTGATGTACATTCCTGTGCATAAGTCTTTGCACACACATGGGAGGGTTTCCTTAGGGCGGATTCCTAGAAGCTAGATACAAAGTCTAGCTAAATCCTGCCAAATCGTCCTCCAGAAAGCTGGTACCAATTACATTCCCACCAGCGTCGTAAGCGAATACCGCCACCAGTACTGCCGAGTAATGTATTTTTTTGTCTGTGATGGCTGCAAATGGCGTCTCATGTCTTTGCTTGCTGTCGAGAAGGAACATCTTTTTGTAGGATTACCGGCCATTCGTGTTTCGCTTATGAAATTCCCGTTTGTCTGTTAGCCGGCGACCTAGTGGCCTGTTGATCTTGTTGATTTGTAAGAGCTTTTTGTATATTAAGAATATGTATTAAGAATATATCATGACACATGTTTTATGTGTCATAACATTTTCTCAGTGTCTGTGGAACGGTCAGTTTATTCTTTTTCCTTAATACGAAAGAGTTTGTGTGTGAGCAAACGTCTCATCAAGCTTTTTTGTGGTCACTCTTCTTTTTTTCTTTTTTTAATTCAGAAAGGTCTTTCTTAACTAGCAAATGGTTAACTGTACATTTCTCCTTTCAGCGGCCGAGACAGCAATGCCTCAAGTGGAATCTGGAGTTTTTCAGTGTAGGGCAAATGGTGAACCTCCAGGTCCCAGGCGTGTACCTGCTTACCCAGGGGCAGGCCTGCCACAAGTGGGAGTCTGAGGGACAGAAACGGCCTGTGGGGTGATCCCACCCAGGAGTCTACCCCAGAGCCTGCAAAGAGAGGGGTACTCTCCCCACTTCTATGCAGAAGGTGGCCCAGCTCAGCAGATGCTTTGTGGATGCTGTGGCCCGATAGTTCAGGGGACCCTGGGCCACCACCTGGACAGAGAAGGCTGCAGCCTTGGTGGTGTCCAGACCCCTCCTCCCTTGGCCCCCCAGATGTGGCATCACGCGGACAGGCGGGCACAGCAGTGGAGCCAGAGCGAGCTCTTTACTCACTGGTGGGGGACGCCGCGGGGCTGAAGCTTTTGCCAGGACTGGGGATTCGGTGTGGATGAACTTGGGAATGGAAGAAGAATCAACCAACAACGGGTGCACCACGTAAGCTCAGCCGGCAGGAAGGGCATCAAAGCCAGGCAGGGGACTGAGCCGGGGGTGGGATGCGGGACATTTCAGACATGGGAGGAGGGAGAGGGAAGGGCTGTTCCCGCAGGGACATTTGAAGAAGGGTCTGGCTGGCTGAAGTCATGGAGCCATGCAGTGGTCAATGGTCCATGCTCCGGGCAGGGGGCCAGGTGGGCAGAGGCCCCAGGAGTTTATTCTGAAATCAGTGATGAGATGGGACTTGGCTTTAGTGGAGCCCAGCCTCCTTCTTGCACCATTCCGTCTTCCCTACGGATTTGAAATGCTGCCTTCATCACACACCTGGTCAGTACACGCACAGCTGGTGCTGTTCCGTGGCATTTTGCGGGGGTCCATGTGAGGCCCCGGCTAAGGGAAAGGGTGACAGGCAAGGAGGGACAGGGATAGGCCTTGGGGATGCGTGAGGATGCGTCCTTGGCTGCAGAGGTCCCTGCCTCCTAGGCCGTATGTCAGGAAATATGTGGCTTCCAGCCCCACCAAGAGAGCAGCGATGCTGCGGCGCCTGGTTCCCGTGTTCTGGGTGACTTGAACTCTTGTGTAGCAATTCCTGGGAAGAACAAGCATGTCACTTCTTACCCTCCACCCCAAAGGTCCCACAGGTCTGTCCCCAAGGAGAGCTGACTACCTGGGGAGGGTGGATTCCTGCCTGGGGGAGCCCTACCAGGCATGACAACAAGGCTTTGCAAGGACATTGCAGGCAGACAGGCTGCATGGGGAGGGTCCCAGGGAGCTCGGAGAAGGGAGGGAGGGAGTCCTTCCTCCTCCCCTCCGTAGGGTGGGCTCCCCAGGAATGGGGCCCCACCCTCCGTCTTGAAAACTGCACCTGTGCAAGGAAGGCCAGGGCTCTCGGGAGGCCTCCAACCCCCTCAGGGGGCAGATCGGGGAACAGATGGGACAAGTCCTTCCCCGGGTCACCCAACAAGCACTGGCAGAAGTGCCCGGGCCTGGTGGGAGGACAGAAATAGAAGCCGATCCGGCGGCCCCGGGCAGGTGTCTGCTGGGAATCAGCCTCCCTCGGTTTGGTTCAGGGGAGAATCGTGTTTTCAGTTATGTCAGTGGGTAAGAGTGGGAAGAGCCCTTCCTTACCTTACACCATATGTAAAAGTTAACTCACAGTGGATCAAAGACTGAAAACTATAAAAGTCTTATGAAGAAAACATTGGGGAAAATCTTCGTGACGTTGGATTTCACAACAATTTCATGGATGTGACATCAAAGCATAGGCAACAAAGGAAAAGAAGGAGATAAACTGGACTTCATAAAAATTAAGAACTTTTTTGCATCAGAGGGCATTACTGAGACGTGAGAAGACAGCCTGCAGAATGAGAGAAAATATTCACAAATTATAAATCTGACTAGAGATTAAGATCTAGAATATGTAAAGAGCCCCTACAACTCAACAACAATGACAAAAACAAACAATACCATTCAACAATGGCAAAGGACATGAATAGACATTTCTTCAAAGAAGACACTCAAATGGCCAACGAGCTCATGGAAGGATGTTCAGCATCGCTCATCACGAGGGAAACGCAAAGCAAACCGCCATGAGATGTCACCTCACACCTACCGGGAAGGAAAACAGTGAGTGTTGGTGAAGAGGTGAAGACACTGGACCCTCGTGCGTTGCTGGTGGGGTGTAAAATGTTGCAGCTGCTGCGGTTCCTTGGTTTCTGCAGTTTGGTGATTCCTCAAGAATTTAATCGTAGAACTACATGGGACTCGGCAATTTCACTCCTAGATATATACTCAAAGGCACCTAAAGCAGGGTCTCAGACACCAGTGTTCACGCAGCGCTGTTCACAATTGCCAAAGGGCGGAAACGGCCCGAGTGCCCATCAACAGGTGGGTGGATAAACAAAGTATCGGCTGTCCACACAGCAGAATGATATATTCATAACAGTGAGTGAGATTTTGATTCATGCTACGGCGTGGACAGACCTTTGACGCAACGTTATGCCCAACGAAATAAGCCAGACACAGAAGGACGCGTCTTGAATAATTCCACCTACACGAGGGACCAAGACCAGGTGAAGTCGCGGAGGCAGAAAGTAGGATAGAGGTTCCCAGGGGCTGGGGGTGAGTAAAGGGGGTTACTGCTCCGTGGGGACAGAGTTTGGGAAGATGAAAACGTCAGAAGACGGAGGGTGGAGGGGATGGCACGACACTGTGATCGTACTTAGTGCCACGGAATTGAACAGTTACAAGTGGGTAAGATGGTAAACATGATTTATGTCTATCTCACCACGGTAAAGAAACAGAGGTGGATTATCACAAGGATGGACCCCCAGAAAGGAGGCCATCGGCCCCCCACCTCTCTCCGCCTTCTGCCGCGGCGCAGGACACGCACGTACCAGGTGTGCAGACAGAGGAAGGTGCCTCCTCGTGACAATAACGGTTATTAGAGAGGCCGGTCAGGGTTACACCCGGCCACCTGGACCCCGGGGCTCTGCTGTCCTGGCTGGGGAACGTGGGGTCCTCCCTCCGTGACAAGGACCTCACGGCAGGAAGCACAGCTCGAGCAGGGGTCACCTCACCGGGGCTTGGGGTCGGGGGGCGCCTTGAATGTTCACCGTCCCCTGCAGGGGGGCCGCAGCCGGAGCTGGACAGGGAGCCACAGGGACGGCTTCTCCTGGGAAAGTGCTGCCTGCCAGAAAGTTCTGCGACTTCCCCAAATCCATCTCCCTGCCTCTACCCACCCCACCTGCTCCGCCTGCCAGTCCAGCTCTCCTCCCGGGAGTTGTGAAGACGGCGGTGAATGTCCCTCCACAAGGCTGACCGAGACAGTGTGACCCCCCATGAAGCCAGGACCCCAGGCCCGTTCCTCCTTGCAGCCCCTGTTCTGTTCCGTGTTCAGTGCGCACCTCACTAAGCACGGGACCCCCAGGAAAGTGCTCAGATCGAAGGTGCCCCGGCTCCTCTCCTGAAGCCCAGCGTCCCCTCCAGCCACAGCAGCCTGGCTTCTGCCACCGTGGCCGGGTTTTGCCTCTCGTGAACGTGACGTACGGCATGCGGCCGAGTGGAGTCTCTCGGCAAGGTTCTGGTGCAGAGGTTCCCTGCCCTGCTACGCGCGGTGGGGTCCGTTCACCGCCACGGGCCAGTGTGTGAAGACACCACCGTCTATCCACTCCACTAGCGGCGGGCTATTCAAATTGCGATGTTGGGAACATTCCCATGTGTGTCTTTGGGACACATACTTGTGCGTTTCTTTGGGTGCTTGCTGAGGGGTGACAGCCGGGACGCAGGCAGGCATCTGGCAGCTTTGCCAGACTCCAGCGAGCCCCTCCGCAGCGGCCCCGCCCCTCCCGCCCGCCGCGTGTGAGCATCGCGGGGGCTCCGTGCCGTCCCCAGCACTTGGTGTCATTGGTCTTTCTCAGTTTTGCCTTCCCGGTGGCGGCAGCGGCGGGTTTCTGAGTGTCGTTGCCACGGTAGCCCCACAGCGGGGCCGGTTCTACTCTGTCCCCATCCGCACAGAGCTGCCCCGGGGCGCTGCCCTGCTGTCCTGGTGGCCCGACTTGTGTGACTGTGATTCCCACCCCGCACCACCTCTGCAGCTGCGCAACGCTGTCGATCTGTTTGAGTTTATCGGTGAGTTAACCTTAAAGCCAGAGCCATCCCTGGGGGCCCCAGCCCTCCCCCACACTGCTCTCAGGCAGAGGGTTCCCAGCACCACGTCGGCTCAGGTCCCAGGGCCGTGGGGACCTCCCAGCCAGGTGCCTCTGCAGCCCTGGGCGTCAGCTGTGAGTGAAGATTGGGCCTCAGGCAGCCCCTTCCCTGCTGGGCCTGGGTCCCCTCCTTGCCAGTCAAGGTGACGAGCCCACCTGCGCCGCTGCTGCCCGGGGACCAGGTTGGTCAGCGGCAGGACAGCAAGAGTGGATTGATGTGGTCCCTTTTCGAAGCGCCTTTGCTGACATTCTCTGTGGGCAGGAGGGGGTCTGGATCCCCGGGGGACAAGCCGTCACTCCAGTGGGCGCACCTCTGCCACGCCATGTGCGCACCGTCTGATCTGCCCTACACTTGTCCCTCCATTAGGGCCTGTGACGCAGTGGTCTTTGTCTCTGTGTTTCCGGTGGCATCCCCCCACCTCCCTCTCCCCGTCTACCCCTTGCTCCTGGGCTCTGGCTCTGATTCTCCCTTTTCTCTGACTCGGCAGGTCTGGGTGTCCACCTCGCTCCTCTGGGTGAAGCTTCCGAGGAGGCGCGTGACACCCCCCCGCAGAGCCCACCATGATCTCCGGCGCTGGCTCCGCACCTGCTCCGAGGCCCCCCGTGTCCCGGGCCCCTCTGCCAGCTGGGAACACCCACAGCATCCCGCTCGGCGTCCACCAGGAAAATGGGGCTGGAGCTCACGATAGAGGCACCTTCGCACAGTCCCTGCCACCTCTGTGGGGCCACACCCCAAAGGTGCCAGGCCTGGAGGAGAGAGCACCTCACATTCTACAGAACTCGGGGTGGGAGGACCCCATTTGTGACAGTGGGAATTGCCAGCATTTTCCGCGACCTCCTCTGCCCTAGCTCCTGTGCTGGGTGCATTCTGCAGGTTGACTCAGGTGGTCTCCGAGGCAACCCTGTGAGGGGCTTGTCACAGGCAGGGAAGCGGGGACACACGGGCTCTGCTGGCTCCGGAAGGGGCAGGTCCTGAGCCCGAGCACACTGTCCCCCAGCTCTGGAGCCTTTCCCCATCCTGCCGTGCTGGGACGAGGGCAGGGGCAGCCCCTCGAGAGGGCTGGGAGCCGGGGGTCCAGGAAGAGAGGGAGGCGGGCCAGCCACAGCCCGAGGGGCCATGAGAAAGCAGCCACAGGGAAGGCGCGGGGAAAGAGGGCGCCTGGCGGAGGACACCCTCCTCGGCCCCAGGGACGGCAGTGGGTGCAGGTCTCCCTGGGACAGCCTCCGACCCGCCCTCCCATCCACCCCCCACCCCCATCCCATCCACCCCTCCATTGACACATTCCCCACCACCCTCCCATCCCATACCCACCCCCCTGGGATGGTTAATTTTATGTGTCAACTTGACGGGGCCACAGGCCCATATTTGGTCAAACATTGTTCTGGGCGTGTCTGTGAGGGCGTTTCTGGATGAGGTTAACATTAAGATCTGTGGACAGGTAAAGCAGTTACTCTGCCTAAAGTGGGTGGGCCAGTCCCTCGGGGCCTGAACAGAACACAAAGGCCGACCCTGGCCCAGGGGAGAGGGGATTCTCCTGCCTGGCTGCCTGGAGCTGGGAATTGCTCTTTTCCTCCTTCTGGACTCCAAGTGAACTGTGGGCTCTTCCTGGGCCTTGCGCCTGCGGCTTTCGGACTAGAACCACACCTGCAGCCCTCCCGGTCTGGAGCTCGCCCGCTGCAGGTCTGGGGATGGTGCAAGCCAGTTTCTTATCACGAATCTCTTTACATCGCACACGTCGTATTCATCCTGTTTCTCAGGAAAACCCTGACCAGTGCCCACCCATCCCTCCCCATCCTGGAGGCTTGTGTCTCCCGTGTGTGCCGGGGCCCGTGTTATACGCCGGGACGCTGGTCAGACGGTTGCTCAAGCACACGCAGACTCATGTGTGCACTCCATGTTCGTGCACGCTTAGACACACACACACAGACTTGCCCAGGCCCCCACCCCCACGCACAGATGCACCGGCAGGTCAAGGCCTATGTGTCCACGCATAGACACACACACACACGTGTGCTCCAGCTATCCGCAGAGACATCTGCGCACTAGCAGGTGCCCGGGCGTGTGAGCTCAGACCCACACCAAGTTGCAGCTACAGGATGTGGGAGGCACGTACCCGGGGAACACAGGCACACACCCCCGCACACCAGGCACACGTGTACGTACTCGCGTGTGTATGCACATTCATGGACTCACATGGGGGCCCTTGACCTGCGCACACAGCTAGATGCACAGACACGCAAATACACCTACACACGCGTACACGCACACGCACACACACTGCCCCCCCAGCAACCCATGGTGGTGCATATTTTCCACGTTTCTTGCTGTTAACCAAAGTCGCCAGTTGGAACTTGCTTAATTGCCGCTACAGAAAAGAGCCGTCAGCAGTTTCAGGCTCATGCCAGCACGCAGGGTGGGTGCCCTCCAGCCCTCGCTGCCTGGTAACCAAACCCAGGCCCGGCCTCAGGAATGCCGGGCAGCGGGAGGGGAAGGGAAAATGCCTTTACCCCGTAATTTAAGCATCTCGGCGTGTACACAGCCCAGCTTGGCGCTGCCCGTGCCATGCCTGCCGCGGGCACGTGAGGGGCTGGCGTGGCCGGCGGTGCTGAGGGCCCTGGAGTCAGCCTGTGCCCCGCTGCCCCCCACACCCTGCCGCCCGGAGCCCCTGCTCGGTCACCGCTCTGGCCTCCTGCCGGCTCCCTCGTGCTGCCCCCACCGGGGGCTGGGCCCCCAGATGTCCAACCTTCTCCCTCCTCGTGTCCCCTCCTTGGGCCACCTCACACAGGCTGCTCCTTGGGGGGCTCTGCAGGCCCCTCCCCCCATCCTCCCCACCCTGAGCTCCAGGTCTCCACCAGCTCCATGGGGCCCTCGGCCTCGGCGGTCCTCGGCGGCTGCCTCCTGCCCTCCTGCCCTCGTCACTTCCTCCTCCTTGCTCTGGAGAAACCCACCAGGCGTGGCCCTGTCCTGAGCAGAATTCTGAGAGCTCCCTCGGCAGCCACACCCCGGGGACTGGGGAGTGGGGTTCTCATTATCCTCCCCCCAGAGGACAGGTCAGACTGTGGGCTGAGGGCAGGCTGCCAGCCATGAAGTGTGATCCTGTCACAGCCTGTGGTCAATACCCTTGAGGGCTTCCTGTCATCTGGACTCAGGGACCGCGGCCCATCACCCAGGTGTCCTCCGTGGTCACACCCGTTCCCTCCCACTGACACTGGTCCTCTGGCAGTTTCCTGAACGAATCGTGTTCTTTCCCACCACGGGGTCTTTGCACGGCCGTCTCTGCCCCTTCCTCCTGCTCAGATGTCAGGTCCAGAGTCCTGTCCTGGGGCAATGTCTTCCCTGAATTCCCACCAGACACATCTCCCACTCACCACAGCCTGCAAAACACCCAGATTGCTCTCTTTTGTCAACGTTTACAGTTATTTGCATTTAATTTTCAATTTGAGTAGTGTCTTTCTCTGCTCCACTCACACTCCATCCAGGACGTTAGCTGATGTTTGCCTTTCAAGGATGAGTTTTCTGGGCTCTTCCTTCTGGGCATCCTTCAAGGAAAAGCGGTGCGCACTCAGCAGCGTGTGCCTTTGAGCTGGGCCAGACGGGCGCTGCGCGGTGGGGGCGGGGCTGGGTTCGGGGGAAGTGCTGGGCTCCCTGAGCAACATGACAGAAGGTTAGGAGGCAGCGGCCCAGCGGGGGGTGCCGGAGGGGCTCGGAGGGTGCAGGAATCCCAGGTGCCGGCGCAGGGGCTCTGGCTGCTCTGCCCCGAGGTGCATCCCCGGGCCCGTCCCTGCTCCTGGTGGCTCTGTCACTGGTCGGGGGGGCCTTGACCACCTGGAGCCCTGCCGTCTGCAGTGAGAGGGAGGATGACAGGGACCCTCTCGCTGGTGGCAGCAGGGTTGGAAGAGGGGTCCCCTACCCTCCCTCCCTTCTCACATGTGGACTCCGGTCACCTGCCCTCTCCAGATGTGGCCTCCCACCCCGGCCACCTTGTTCTCCGGCTGCTTTCTCCTGCACATCTGTGCTGGCCAGCGGGCAGGCACCTGGTCCTTATTCCTGCCTGTCGCGGTCTGTCAAAAAGACAAAAGTCCTTGCCCCATGTGGCGTTCCTAGTCCAGAGGGGCAGCCGGGCAGGGACCAGGGGCTCCGGCAAACGTGTGATCACGGATCAAACCACCACCCAGGCCACCCTGGGCCGCTCGAGGCTGCCGTGGAAGCTGCTCTGCCGCTGCCACCACGTGGGGGGTCCTGGGAGGGGGCAGGGTAGGATTCCCCTTCGACGCCTGCTCCCAGGGTCCGCTGCTCTGTGGAGGCGCAAAATCTTTATCTGGTGCGAGAAGCTGCAGGAGCCAGCGAGGGCCCTGGGGACTGCGCTTTCCCACAGACTCCTCCCGGCCTCTTTCCCAGGCCCGAGCAAGGGCAGAGGCTGTGGGCGGTCCCTGCGGCATAGATGGCTGGTCTCTCCTTCCCCACGGCTTGGGGGTCAGTGTGAGGGGACAGGCCCAGGCAGGCAGCCCTTCTTGGGTTTCAGTAGCTCCCCTGCCACCCGAAGACCCCTCCTCCTTCCTTGGTACCTGCGCTCCGGCCTTGCCAGCTCCTCCTCCACTTTTGGGTCTCCTAGCAAGCCATGCTCCATGCTACCACAGGGCCTTTGCACGGGGTTTTCCTGTCCATGGGATACTCTCCTGCACCCCGCCATGTGCCCCTCACTGTGCCTCCCCCTCAGGCCATTCCTTGCCTTAGACGAGATCGGCCACACCCCGCCAGGGCACATTGTAACTTTACCTGCAGCCATCACTGAAGCCACCACGAGTCCTCCATGCCAGGCGCCCGGAGGGACGCAAGGAGGGTAGCTGCCCCGCCCAGTACTGGCCCCAGGGAAGCTCAGCAATGAGGGATGGGGGAGCTCCCGGCCCCCACTCTCGCGTTCCGTTGGGCTTGGTGCAGAAGGGGAGTCTGGCCTCTCCGTCCACAGAGCCTTGCCAGCCCAGGACACCCCGTGCCTGCCCCTGCCCTCCAGGGAGCCACCTCGCTACGGGTTAGCACTTCGGGCCCCCCGCCAGCTGTGACTCTTCCCAGAGCCAGCTGCCCTCCTGCCAGGGGCGCCTGGAGGGCTGGGGGCAGATCAGCTTTGAGGGGATGAGCAGCGGTGTGGACCGCAGACTCTCCTGCTGCAGCGCCGCGCGCGGGCCCTCGGCAGGGCTTGGCAGCGCCGGCTCTCTCTGGGTCCCCGCTGGCACGTCCCTGCTGGCACGCACGTGTGCATCCGTCTCCCCGACCTGACGCAGACAGCCCTCGGCAGGCCTCGACCTCACTAAGCACAGACGGAGTGAGACACACGCTGCCGGGATGCACAGAAGAGGCCTGGCGGAACCAGAGGAGCTGCGACAAATGGCGGAAAAGCAGCCCTGGCGGCGATGGGTTTACCGGGAAGTTCTCCGGGTGCCTGCCCTGGGCCACGTGTTTCACATGCCTCGGCTCATCCTGCCATACCCCATGTAAGAAGAGAGGCTCAGAGACGGGGTGCAACTTGCCCAGAGTCACACAGCACATGATGAATCTTAGCTTCTCCTGGTGCCACAGGCCAGAGCCACCCACGCCACGTGCTGATGCTCTGCTTGCCACCTTCCCTCCATTTTCCCAGCAGAATCAACTGACATTAAAAAAAAAAAAAAAATTCAGGTACAATTTACATGCAGTAAAACAGCCAGATCTTATGTGACAACTCAATGACTTCTTCCACGTGTGCGCGCCTGTGTCACCAGCACCTGGCTCGAGATCTGCCACATTTCCATCACCCCCGAGAGTTCCCTCGGGCCCCTCCCAGTCAACGCTTCGACTCCACGCATTTGTTCACCTGTCCCGAGCTTCGCGTGACCGGAGTAGCCTGGCGACTCCCTCTGCCTGGCTGCTTTCGCTCCACGTGAGGTTTTCGGGACCCCTCAGTGCTGTGCATCTGTGGTTTGTCCTTTTTCCTTGTGGCTAGTACTCTGTGGCATGGACCTGCCATTCTGCTGACGGGCGTGTGGGTGAGCGTGGCGTGGGGCTAAGATGCACAAAGTTGCCATGAACCTCCACGCGCGAGAGCTGCTGCACGGACGTCCACACTCATGCCCCCGGGTAGCTGGCCCAGGGTGGGTTTGCTGGGTCATAGGGTAGACAGATGCTCAGCTTTATGAGAAACTCCAACTCAGATGCCTTTTAAAATTACTGTGGAATATTGCAAACATTTACAGAAGTAGCGAGAGAGTAGAATGAACTCTGGAAACCAAGCCCAGCCCTGGATGGCTGGAAGCAAACCCCTGGTGTCGTTTCATCTGCAGGCACATTGGTACATATGGCAGGACCGGCTTCTGCAGATAGAGTCTTTAGGGTGGGGGAGCCCCTCAGCCCAGAGGAGCCCCCCTACCACCTCTCAGGGACCTCAGCCTTGGCCACTGTCCTGGGCTGAGGGGACTGTGGCAGCTCCCACCCACTCTGGGGAAGCCCAAGATGGGGGTAGTGTACTGGTTGGGCTAGACAGGATGTGATGGGGAGCCCCCCCACCTTGTCTCCTCCCTGGGGTCCGGGAAGCCTGGGCCTGCGTCAGTCTCCCCGGCTTGGGCTCATCCGCTCTTCCTGACT
>RJWJ010019797.1:0-29824 GCA_004363605.1 Indri indri | reverse complement strand
AGGAGTTCGAGACCAGCCTGAGCAAGAGCGAGACCCTGTCTCTACCAAAAATAGAAAGAAATTAATTGGACAGCTAAAAATATATATAGAAAAAAATTAGCCGGGCATGGTGGCGCATGCCTGTAGTCCCAGCTACTCGGGAGGCTGAGGCAGTAGGATCGCTTGAGCCCAGGAGTTTGAGGTTGCTGTGAGCTAGGCTGACGCCACGGCACTTACCCCAGGCAAGAGAGTAAGACTCTGTCTCAAAAAAAAAAAAAAAAAAAAGTTAAATGGACACTTCCCATACCATCCAGCAATCTAACTCCTAGAAAGAGAAATGAAATCATATGTTCACACAAAGACTTGTATACAAAAGAAAGTAGTAACTTTATTCATAATAGCCAAAATCTGGAAACAACCCAAATGTCCATCAAATGGTGAATGGATAAACAAATCATATATTTATACAGTGAAATACTACTCCTCAATAAAAGGAATCAACCACTGATATACACAACAACATAGATAAATCTCAAAAACGTTATGCTAATAAAAGAAACCAGATGCAAAAGAGTACCTATGTATGATTCTATTTATACGAAACTTAAGAAAAATCTAATCTATAGTAACAGAAAGCATATCAGCTGTTGACTGAGGTCAGGGTTAGAGAGAATTGACCAGGATAGTGTACAAGGAAACTTTCAGAGGTGGTAAAAATGTTCTATTTCTTGATTCTGATGATTGTTACGTGGTTGTATAAATTTGTCAAAACTCATATAACTGCATAATTAAAATGGGTGAATTTTATTGTAGGTAAACTAAAACTCAATAAAGTTGACTTTTAAATTTAATTGTTCTTTAAATTAATAGATGAAAAAAGAAATGAATTGATAAATATGTGATTAAGCAAATACAGTAAAATGCTGAAATCTAAGTGGTATGCTTTGTAAAATTCCTTCAACTTCTCTGTATGTTTAAAATTTTCATAATAAAATATTAGAACAATTAAAATTTATAAATTGCATATTAAAAATAAAATCTAAATAGTCAACATAAAGGGAGAAGATGAAGAAATAATAAGCCTAGTCTTAATGAATAGAATAAGGTCCCTTGAGGAGGTGGACTTTCTTGTTCAATTGCTTTCCTCTCCCCTCTGACCCCCACCAGAATTATCTTTCTAAAACCCAGACCCAAATATATTACTACCATGGCTAAAAACCTTCAAAATGAAGTATAAACTGTTGACCAAAGATACCACAGGATCTTCCCATGTGGCTCTAACATATATTTCCAACTTCATCATATTCTAAATCTGCCATTTACCATATTCCTGTTACCTATTCTTTAGCTATTTTGGTTTATTTGATGTCCTCTGAACATCTTGGAACACTTTTGGTCTTCGTTCATGGTATATTCCCTCCCTTCTCCACCTATAAATAACTACTTCAAAGCCTGGCTCACTTTTCATGTTTGGCATGAATCCTTCACCAATTTCCCAGAGTAAAAGCGATCATTCTCTTTCTGTGTGCCCACAACATTTTGTCTATATCTCCATTCCAGTACATATCTCAATATACTATAGTTGTTATTTCTGTTAGGTTTCCAGGCCAAATATGAACTCCTAAGGAGAACGTTTATATACCGTTTATTTTCGCATCATCAACATCTTGCTAGGTATCTGAATATGATGAGGAAATTTTTATTGAATCAATCAATGAGTAAATAAATGACTGCAGAAATTATGAAGTGAGCCAATGAGTTTTACTAAGATGAAGTTTTGAATAAGAAATTCTATTTAATTTAAGCATTTATTTTCTAGAATAAAAAAATCCTAATTTTATTAAAAAATGCAAAAGTCATTAATAAAAAACAGAATTACCACTTACCTCTGTATATTCATCAAAAGTATGATCTTCTGCTTGAAAAGTCTCTATCATCTCAATTGCAGTCCCATCAAGGAGCCAATTATATTTTTCAACTGAAAAATAATAATCTAATTAAAATATCAATAACAACCTTTTAAAAAGGTAGTGCTATTTTTATATGATCATGGAATGGAATAATTCAATTAAATATTATTATTAATAGAGTATTCACATACATGGTTTCCTATATTTTAAGGAAATATGTAGAATAAAATAAAACATTTAGCAAGCAAACCAAGCTAAATACAGATATTTTAAAATAAAGGTAATAGGATATTCGAGGCTCTTAAAATAACTTAGAGGTACGGATACACCACTTAACAGATTTTGTTTAACAGAGTGTCAAATAACAAACTATCCATCCTGACCTCACCCACACTTGAGTAGACTATAGACCAATAAAACTGAGCTGCAGACTCTGCAAAACTATTCCCAGAAATTACCTTTCTTTAACCCTTGATTTATTCTAAATCTCTTCTTTCTACTTTTTGATTTTATTCCAACACCTCCTCTTCTTATTCCAACATCTCTTCTCTCTACCTTTTAACTTTATTATCCTGCTCCAATTAACATTTGCCCTTTGGACTAGACAACAAAATTTCTTGGGTTCAATCCTTGACTCTGCCCAAAGCCATGCCCATGCTCACATCTGGATCTCTGTGCTCTTTCATGACAGCCCTAGACAACAAAATATCTGACCAAATTCTTGTAAAAATAAAATGATGGAAAAAAGGTATAATATTATATATGTTACATATACCGTAGGTCTCATAATGTTTTCTTGCACCTTCTAAGTTCTGATGTACTGCCACTTTCAGTGTACTGAGAGCCCATTGTAACACATGTTCAGGAAGTTCTGCGTCAAGATTTACAGGTGTTGAAGTTCCTGATAGCCAAGAAGGTACTGTTTGGACATTCTAACACAAATAAAAATAATAATATATGCAATAAATATCTAACTGTGCAATTAATCTAAATGAAGATATTATAACCATAATGTTTTAAAACATTCTTTTCAGACTTCAAATGTCCAAGAAAAAATAATTTGATGCAAAATAAAGATTTAAAATTGCATAGTTTGTAGTCTAATGTAAAATTTAAGTTGGATTAGTTTTCTATCATTCAACAAATATTTATTGAGTAATGTCAAAGTGACTATACTAGAAAGCTCTAGAAAGAACAAATATGAATTGGATCTTGTTCTTAAGAAGCTCACAACTCAGTAGAGGAGATTAGACATACACAAAAATATCAATCCATTACTACAAGAAAGGTTCTAAGAAGGAAAATGTCATCTCTGGCTAGGAGATTTTTCAAAGAGAAAACACCTTCTAATTTAAAGTAACTTGAGAGAGAAAAATAAAACAAAGAGTTGTAACATTTTATGTACATATACACTTTATAAAGATTTGACTCAAATAATTTAAAAGTCTGAAAAAGAGCCATGTAAAGAAACCCAATGTGTAAGGATGATGTAATACCTGCAGAGCTTCAGCTATTTGCTCTACCACACTCAAAATAACATCTTCCAAATCTTGGATAGTAGGATAAAATTCCATTTTATCATCGTCAAATGTCAATTCCATCTTAAATATTGGCAGCCCCTGTTGATCTTGTGGGTCAAAAAGTTTTACAAATCCTTCTACAGTTCTCCTCAAAAGATCCTTTAGCTGCATGATATCATAAATTACTATTACTTTAAAAAGTATAAATCCAACCCTTAACTAAAATCAGTGAACTGATTATAATTGTCTATAGCTGATCATAACTGTCTAATTAAGTCATTCTATCAATCCATTTAATCCTGAAAATTATCTTTGTTCAGCACAATATGTTCTTAATAAATGTAGTCTAACACAATAAATAGAACAATATATACAAACCTTAATTTTTTAATAGAATATCAACAATTTTAAAATGGCAACTCAGAATTTTTCCCATTCTTTAGCAATTCTGTCCCTGGTACAGAAAATATTCCAAAAGACTAAACAATATGGTGAAGACCATAGGTAGGGTAGGCCTGACAGTTGAAGCTAAGTTTGTAATGGGGTAACTTGTAGTGACGTGCTGCAGCTAGCTCCTATTGTCTCAAGAGCCAATTGTTAAATGTTCAAGAATTTTGTGAACCAGTTGTTAAACCCTTAGAAGCTTAAAATCTGTTTGGTGGGAATATTTACACCACAGAAATTGGCAAACACTACAAATCAGGGTGGTTTTTTTTCCCGAAGAGCCAGATTTCCAACACGTACACCATTAGGTGAAGGTGAAGCCACTGGAACTTAGAAATATGCACAATGAGTTTCTAAAGTATGAATCATGCTTTCTTATGTAGAACCAACTGTTGGATATTTAGCCCAGCCCACAAACAAGGATCTAAATGATCTTCAAGATGTTCCTTCCTCATCTTTTTACTTTTATCAAATAATCATAGTCCTCTTAAGAGGGTAAAAGTAGAAAGAAAACCATGTATTATATGAGTTATAATTTTACATATGAGATATTAAATATATATATTATCCTTTTAAAAATGCAAGGCAAAATTCATGGAACCATTAGAGATCTTTACCAAAAGGGAAAGTTTTTTTTCAAAATTATTTTTTTTAGAATTGTATGTGTACAATTATAAAAATTTGAGACCATAAATATAATTACATAAAATTAATATTCTCTATTTGTTCTTTAAAGATGATCAATAACTTTTTTTTTTTTTTTTAAGAGACAGGGTCTCACTGTTGCTCAGGCTGGTCTCGAACTCCTGAGCTCAAGCAATCCTCCTGCCTCGGCCTCCCAGAGTGCTAGGATTACAGGCGTGAGCCACCAGGCCCAGCCTCTGATAAATAATCATCTTAAACCAAGATTTTATAGAAAACAATATGATAACTAATCAACTTGGAATTTAATAAGTTTAAAAATGTTACCAGGATAGTTATCTTGTTAACATAACTCCAAAAAGCTACAATTAGCTTATAGCCTTAACGTGAGCCAAGTAATCACTCATAATATTGACACGTACTTGGAGACATTCTTCCCATTTTAGATTGCTTCAGAAAAATCAGTGTTTTTCTGCTAAACTTATTTAAATAAAATTATAGTAGAAATATTTTTCTTAATATATTTCAAAATACTACTTAGCACTATGTTTAAATAAAATTTTATTTAAAATACTGAACTATCTGCTCTAGGAAGACTTCTAAAAAAAGACAAAAAAAATAAAATACTGAACTAATTCTGACAACATTATCATTTAATATATGTAAAACATATTACCTGATTTGACATAAGTGTGGAAACACAGTTATAAAATGCATCCAATTTTTCAGGTTTAATGCCTTCTAATGCCTCCTTCTTGGTAAAGATACTTATAACCTTCGGATACCATGTATTCATTATCTTCTCTTCTGCCTTTCTAGCTTGTATTGATAGATCAGTTTTCAGTAATTCACAATCAATTGGGCATTTAGCTCTATTTATGAAAAAAAAGAAAAATGATTTGAAACACATGATAGATATTGGTCTTGATACACAATTGTTGAAACAAGTAAAATAAATTTTTTAAATTCTAAAACCTAAAGAAAAGTTTTGAAGATTTATGAATCGGTTCAAAAATTATACAGTCAAAAATATAGACTCAAGTAAGGAGACATTCGAATTTTAAATGTTAATAAATACAGGATTTTTACCGAATTCCTGTTAAGTCCAGCAAAACTGTATCAGCAAATGTTGTATAACCAAGGTCCAGTAACACTTTCATAGTTGGATGAACAATGTGCAAATTAGATAATATTTGATTTCTTGCCTGCACATAGCTAGAATGCCAGGGATTAGAATAATCTAGGCCTCTGGAAAAGCAAAACACCATATCGAACATGATTAAAACAAGACACCCTCAATTTTAGGAAATAATGTTTATACATGGAATTAGTATTAAAGTGAGAAAACTGGAGATTGAGAAGGGAGAACTGGTCAGCAACAGGAGCCTTGGGATATATACGTTTATAAAAACACATTAAGATTTCAAAAGTGCATTATCTTTAGAGACAACAAGTAATTTGTGGGTAAGGTGGACTGATGGGTCAGGCCTGAGTGTGCTGCTAAATTCCATTGTGCTCCGGCTCAGTTACCCCTGGTAGAGATGAAACAACACACTCTTTAGGACTGGGGAAAAGAATGGAGAACCCTGTCTGGCACACACCAAAGCTTACTCAAAGCCAAGTTGAGCTATACATTCATAAAAGTCCCCCTAGTTATATATACAGAACTTAGACAAGCATGACGAGGATACCTTTGGGGAAAAAAACAATAGTACTATTTTTTAAATGTGTTCAAAATACCTTTAAGCTTCACAATTGTAGACTTGACCGTAAGATCAGTTTATTTTTAATCTGTACCAAAAACTATATGAAATACTCTTTTTAAAATAATTTACTCACACAGGGGATTCAGGTAAAGGTCCTCCTTCATCTTCAAGCCATTTAACTGGCGGTTTCACAAGAACACTCTGCACTAAAATACATGTATGTATTAATACTTCTTGAAAATCTTTATAAGACTTATTCATATCAAAGTTTCTAACCTTTTTTTTTCAGAGACAGGGACTCACTGTCGCCAAGGCTGGAGTACAGTGGTGAGACCATAGCTTACTGAATCTTGAACTCCTGGGCTCAAGTGATCCACCTGCCTCAGCCTCCCGAGTAGCTGAGACTTCAGGGGCATGCCACCACTCCTGGCTGACATATTTTTTTATTTTTTGTAGAGATGAAGGTCTCCCTATGTTGCCCAGGCCAGTCTTGAACTCAAGAGGCAGGAGGATGACTTCAGACCAGGAGTTTGAGGTTGCAGTGAGCTGTCATAACACCACTGCAGTCTGCACTCTAGCCTGGACAACAGAGTGAGACTCAGTCTCAAAAAAAAAAAAAAAAAAATCAAAAATTTGTTAGCTAATAAACACCAAAAAAAACCCCAAAAAGTGCCCTTAAGTTACAAAGACTTTGACTAGATTATAGGCTTAAAATAAAAACTTTAAATAAAAATCATATCTAATAAATATATAGTTTAAATATAGAGTGTTCATTATTCATTTTGCTTATTTCTACTTTTGATTCAATTGAGGAGAGAGAACAAAGGTAAAACAAGCTTGGCATGTATTAAATTCTACTTACCCAAATATCTTTTCATGCTGCTTTCAAAGTCACTTGACACCTCATTTATGAGACTTTCAATGAGTTCTTCTCTTTTTTTCCCTTCTTTTAAAGACTCAGGTATCAGCATTAACATGTGATCCAGCCATTCCTGCTGAATAGGTACTATAAGACTACTTTCTACACATTGCTTCATGTAAATGTAGTTGAGCTGAGAACATAATAAGAAAAAATTAAAAGTTTTGCATGGTTGTAGCATTTCAGTATAATTCCTGAGCTCTCTCTTTCTAAGACAACATTCTTTTCAGAAGAAAAATATTCTGCAGTCAGGTATCAGCTCAAGCCTGTAATCCTAGCACTCTGGGAGGCCAAGGCGGGAGGATCGCTTGAGCTCAGGAGTTCAAGACCAGCCTGAGCAAGAGTGAGACCTCGTCTCTACTAAAAATAGAAAAATTAGCCGGGCGTTGTGGTGTGCACCTGTAGTCCCAGCTACTCAGGAGGCTAATGCTAGAGGATCCCTTGAGCCCAGGAGTTTGAGGTTGCTGTGAGGCTGATGCCACTGCACTCTACCCAGGGCAACAGGGTGAGACTTTTTGTCTCAAAAAAAAATCTGAAAAATGACATGTTTTCAGAATAAAAACATTTTATTCAAAAATATGCCTTACAAAAAACCCATTTTATCCTTTTCTTTATTTATAATGAGTTATGCCAAATTAATGTTATTAGTATTAATATTAACACATACTTCATTTTCTAAAGGCAAAACAAAGATCCTTTGTCTAACTTATTTCTTCATTCAAAATACATTCACTAATTCAACAAATATTCATTGTTCTGAATGCTGGGTAGGCTGACAGAGGTGTCTCGTACCTATTAACCCAACACTTTAGGAGGCTGAGGTTGGAGGATCACTTGAGGCCAGGAGTTCAAGACCAGCCTGGGCAATACAGTGAGACCTTTGTCTCTACAAAAATAATTTTAAAATTAGCTGAGAGTGATGGCATATGCCTGTAGTCCCAGCTACTCAAGAGGCTGAGGCAAGAGGATCGCCTGAGTACAGGAATTCAAAATTATAGTGAGCTATGATTGGGCCATGGCACTTGAGCCTGGGCCACACAGCGAAACCCTGTCTCTAAAATAAATAAATAAATGCTGCTTATATAGTAGTGAACAAAACAGACAAAGCCCATATTCTCTTGGAGATTATATTCTAGTACAATGGTAGTATAATTTCATAAATTTGCTCGTAAGAATGAGTAGTCTCTTAGTCTCTGACAGACTTGGCATAAAAAAAAAATTAAAAAAAAAAGAATGAGTAAGACTGACAAAATATAGACGTAAATAAAATTTTTTTTTTGAGACAGAGTCTCGCTTTGTTGCCCGGGCTAGAGTGAGCACTGTGGTGTCAGCCTAGCTCACAGCAACCTCAAACTCCTGGGCTCAAGCAATCCTACTGCCTCAGCCTCCCAAGTAGCTGGGACTACAGGCATGTGCCACCATGCCCGGCTAATTTTTTCTATATATGTTTAGTTGTCCAACTAATTTCTTTCTCTTTTTAGCAGAGACGGGGTCTCGCTCTTGCTCAGGCTGGTCTCAAACTCCTGAGCTCAAGCAATCCTCCCACCTCGGCCTCCCAGAGTGCTAGGATTAGAGGCGTGAGCCACCATGCCCGGCCGTAAATAAATTTAAAAGACGACATTTGATCTTTTTTTGTTTCTTAGCCTGGACTTGAAACTCAACGACCACAGTAATCATTGTTTCAAGCAAAGATTTTAATATTATGGGAACTGATAAAGCATACAGGGGAATTCTTTGTATTCCTTTTGCAATTTTTCTGAAAGTCTAAAATTATTCCAAAATAAAAAGATTTTTTAAACGAGTGGACAAGATGCATATTTTTTCTTTTGTCTCTTACTTTTAATTTTTTTTTAATTATTAATAGTTGCACACTTCAAAATTCTTCCAGAGGATCATTTTCTATGTCCCTCCATTAATATACTGCTTAGTCTTAGAAGTCTTGTGATGGTCCCCAATCCCTCATACATCAATGGACTGACCTCTGTCTAGTAATGAACCTGGTCCTCTCTGCCTCTTTCTCTTCCGTTTCTCTCTAGATGATCTTAATAATCAGCACCACCAATTACCCTGTGAAATCAGGCCCAAACCCTAAGAGTCATCCTTGGTTCCTGTTTTCTTCACCTTCCACACCCAATCTGTCAGCAAGTCCTGTCAGGTCTACATCCAAAATACATCCCGAGTTTAATGATTTCTCTCTAGCTCTATTGCTATCACTCTAGTTTAAACTACGATTATCTCTTACCTATATGTTGTCTTCTATAACCAACTGGTTATTCCTTCTTTTCACTCTTGCCCTGGCCACAATCCATTTTCTAAAGCATCTAAGTGCATTTTTTCATATTATTGTCAAAGTGACTTTTTATCATTAAAAGTAAATTGTTATAATATTCCCATGGTTAGAATCCTCCAAAGACTTCTCATTGCCACTTTGAGTAAAATCCAAACTCCTTACAGTAGCCTACAAGGCCCTCATGATCTGGCTCCTAACTTCTTCTTCTAGTTCCCTTTATAGCCTCGTAAATTCAATCAGTATGCTCTAGTCAAGCTGAGCATACTGATTCTTTCAGTTCCCTCTGCTGGGGAATTCTCAACCCCAGGTCTTCCCATGGCTGGCTCCTTTCTTCCACTCAGGCCTCCCTAAACATTACCAACTCAGGGATGCCTTCTCTGACCACCTGCCTAATATAGGCCCACTTCCTTACAGGTCACTATCATATCACCCTGTATTTCCTTCACAGTACTTGTCACAATGTTGTTTATTTAATAAATAAAATAAAAAATAAACAATATTTTGTTTGTTTACTTGATTATTACACATCTTCCCCATAAGAGTACAGGCTCCATAAGGGCTTATGTGTCCATCTTATTTATCAATCTTTGGCATCTAGCACAGGACCAAGTAAATAGTAGGTATCTATTAAGCATTTCATGAATAAATGAATTAATTACAGACAAAAAAGATATTTTTCAATCCCCCCAAAACTACAGTAGTTCTATAAAGCAGGTCAGGGTCAAGCTTTGAAATATTATATTGAAAAAACTAGGCTTGAATAGAATTATTATATGACTATATAATGACAGGAAATTTAAATTCATTATTCTAATTACGTATCTTTAACTTACACCTCTTTTTAACCATTTCGTCTCCCAAAATAAAAATGTGTTTGACTCTTACAATTAAAGTAAATAATCTTCCTTCGCAAAACGCTGTCTTTTCTGAATCAAACCATGTACTTTCAACATCTTTCTTGAAAACTTCCTATTTTATACTCTCACTGTAGTCTCTCTTTTTTTTTTTTTTTTTTTGAGACAGAGTCTCACTCTGTTGCCCGGGCTAGAGTGCCGTGGCGTCATCCTAGCTCACAGCAACCCCAAACTCCTGGGCTCAAGCGATCCTACTGCCTCAGCCTCCCGAGTAGCTGGGACTACAGACATGCGCCACCATGCCCGGCTAATTTTTTCTATATATTTTTAGTTGTCCAATTTATTTATTTCTATTTTTAGTAGAGACGGGGTCTCGCTCTTGCTCAGGCTGGTTTCGAATTCCTGAGCTCAAACAATCTGCCCGCCTCAGCCTCCCAGAGAGCTAGGATTACAGGCGTGAGCCACCACGCCCGGCCTAAAAGCTCAATGTCTAAATTTCTTTCTTTTCTAGAACGGGACTTAGTAGGTGGTCTTACAAGGAACGATTTTATAATAATTTCTTTGAACATTTGCAAAACAAGAAATATAAAAAATTGAACTCACTCCTTTTTTTTTGGTTTCACTGGTCATCTGTCAAAAACAAACAAACAAGACATAATTAAGGAGAAATTACTTAAATTGATTTAATTTTTTAAAGTAAAAACATACTTTAAAATGTATCTATTATTCTTTTTTAAAATATTAGTTATATTGAGATTGACTTAATTAAGAATTAAAATGGTATAAGGATAAATATTTTAAAAAGAAAACATAAACTTACAGTTGGAGGATAATTGACCTCTGGTAATGGAAGTGTTCTTTTACCCAATGTCCTGTCTAAATTTATTTTGGCTCCATCAATTCTGAAATTTACAGTTAGAAAAATGGATGATTCTTTTAAAGATAACATTAGCATATATTATTAAAACATTAAAAGTTGAACATGTTTCCAACTATACTAGAAGAAGAGATATTCAAGAGTGATCTTACTGAATTTTCTATGAGAAACAAATACCAACAGATATTATCAATGAGACCTTGATTTTTTAAAAAATGTTTTAAATTAATTTATTGTTTTAGAGATAGACTCAGTCACCCAGGCTCAAGTGCAGTGGTGTGATCACAGGTCCTTGTAACCTCAAATTCCTGGACTCCAGTGATCCTCCTGCTTTAGCCTCCCAAAGCACTGGGATTACAGGCATGAGCCACCACATCTGGCCTTATTTTTAAATTATTCATGTGTAATATAAAAGGGTGAGACTAAAAATAAAAATCAATTTTTTTCAGTTATAACTTACTGACAGTTTAAAAATTAATCCTGATGTATAGTGGGCCCTTATATGTATTATTTCTGTCCAAATACCACCCTGTCAGAGAAGACTCTCCTTATCCCCTATATTAAGTAGCACCTCCTTCACTATCCCTTTTATCCTCACTTATCTTGCTTCATAGCACTTACCATCATTTGATACAGTATATTTTATAGACTGTTTTATTAGTTTCTATTATTCTCAATGCGTAGAACAGTAACTGGCAGATAGTAGGTGCTCAATAAACAGTTTTACCTTCAAAACATTTTATGGATTTTTACATCCATAAAATATAATTTTCTCTTTAAATTAAGTTATATAATCCTATTGTATAGCCCATTCATCTGTCATCAAATATTTATTGAATGCACATTATGCAAGTCACAATACTAGGTGCTATTAAAATACAGCAGCAACAAATCTCAAGGAATTTATAAACTGATTGGGTAGGAAGAAAAAAACAGAGTGCCATATTGGGCACCCTGGTAGTTCAGAGGAGGGACAAGTTCACTTCCACCTGGGACTAACTGTGAAGGACATACATACATGCTAGCATTTGCAACAAGCTTTAAATGAAAAAGAGGATTTCAGGGGAAAATGTGGTTTTCCTGGGATCTGAAAAAACAAAGAACCTGAAAAATTGGAAGGCAAGGAAGGCTCAAAGTGGAAAATGGGGAGCAGGGGTTGTTCAATCTGCCCAAAGGTTACAGGACCAGCTGGAGATATGTTTGGGGAAGTGAGTTGAAACATCCAGCTAAGGGCATCATAGCTTTTTTATTCAAGAGAAGTCAATAGACAGTCACTGAGAGTTCATTTGCATGGAAACATTTTTAGGAAAACAAATCTAATAGTTTATAAAGGCTAAATAGACTGGGAACAATGGCCAAAGAAAAAGTATATAAGGAAAAGTAAAGAGACCTCAGAAAGAAGATTGGAGGATGTCAAGTGCAATAGGAATGGAGAAAAACAATTAAGAAGCAGAGGAGAGGCCGGGCGTGGTGGCTCATGCCTGTAATCCTAGCACTCTGGGAGGCCGAGGTGGGCGGATGGGTTGAGCTCAGGAGTTCGAGACCAGCCTGAGCAAGAGTGAGACCCCATCTCTACCCAAAATAGAAAGAAATTAATTGGACAGCTAAAAATATATATACAAAAAAAAAAATTAGCCGGGCATGGTGGCACATGCCTGTAGTCCCAGCTACTCGGGAGGCTGAGGCAGTAGGATCGCTTGAGCCCAAGGAATTTGAGGTTGCTGTGAGCTAAGCTGACACCACGGCACTTGCCCCAGGCAAGAGAGTGAGACTCTGTCTCAAAAAAAAAAAAAAAAAAAAAAAAAAAAAAAAAAAAAAGAAGCAGAGGAGATACCATCAGAGAAGTAAGAGGAGAACCAAAAGGAATTTCAAGGAAAGGGTGGCCACTGGAGCCATAAATACACTGGTAATCTGCATAAAGACAAGGACTGTGTTTGTTTTGCTCACTGCTCTATCCACACTACTTAGATAGTCTCCATCAAGGTGTAGGAGCTCAATAAATATCTTTTGAAAGAATGATCATAATAGTAATCTGGAAAAGATCTCACACGTCTAGTTCAGTACCTTTACCTGATACATGAATGCTCTCAACAATATCAGTTTTACCATGGTACTTCGGGCAGAGGGTTGGGGAAAATGGCAATCATTTCTTTCTGAGGCAGCCCAATTTATTGTCCACTAACTCATATTCTTAGGAATACATTTCTTATATTGAGCTGTATCCTTGTAAACTTCTCTTCTCTGGAGCTACATAGAAAAAGTCATATTCTTCTTCCATGATACCCTTCCAAAATCTAGGAAAACCCATCCAGTTCCTTCAACTATTCCTATCAATAAGAGATACTGTTTATGGTGAGCTTATCATGCTCTAGGCATTAACATGCATGGATCTTATTTAACTCTCATCACAATCCTAAGAGTTAAGCACTGTTTTATCTCCATCTTACATATAGGAACACGAAGATAAGTAAAATCACATCACTTCCCAAATTCACATGACTAATAAGCTGCAGAGATGGGATATGAACTCAGGCCTGACTGATGCCAGAGCCTATACTCTCACCAAGGAAGTTTATGCAGTTTCAAATTTCCTCATTCTCCTCTTCCTATGGTTTGAATATGTCCCCCAAGTTCATGTGTTGGAAATTTAATCCCTCTGTCCTCATGAATGGATTAATGAGGGCTCTGTTTGAATGACTGGATTAATGTCACTATCACAGGAGTAGGTTCGTTATCACAACAGTGGATTCATTATAAAAGCGAGCTCACTCTCTGGCTCTCTCACCCTCTCACCCTGTGTTGCCTTCTGCCGTGTTACGACATAGCAAGAAGGCCCTCACTAGATGCCAGCACCACGCTCTTGGACTTGTCGGGCTCCAGAACTATAAGCTAACTAAACCTCTATTCTTTATAAATTACCTAGTCTATGGTATTCAGTTATAGCAACAGAAAGCAGATTATGACATCTCTGTATCTATTCTGGTCTATCAATGTCTCTCTTAAAGTGTGATCCCAGAATTCTAGATGTTGTTGGACCAGTGCAGAGTGAAAATTTTCTCTCCTGTATTGTAGACATTCTACATTTATTAAAGTAGCCTAAAACTGAATTAGCATTTTTTAAGTAGCCTCATTTCCCTGTTGAATCTTACTGAGCCTGTACTAAACTACAATTCCTAAGACTTTTTCACATGGAGTAGAAAAAAATGTGTCTGAAATATCCTCCTTCTTCTTTTCTTTGTTAATCTTTAAGACTCAGGCCAGACTTCCCCTTATCCATCATATCTCTCTGAACAGTCTAGCTTTCAGGGATTGCTACTTTCCAGGAATTTGCCTTATACTTTGGTATGCTAGTTGGCATTAGTCATAGTGCCAGGCTTGCACTATAATTATCCCAACATAATTATGTCTAACTTCCTTGAGCTCTTTATATATAAATGCCACCCTTTAATATAGTAGCAATTTCTGGCGTGTGTTTTCTGCTACTGGCCATAAATTTAAAAAGCTGGGAAGAACATAAGAGTAAGCCTTTTCACTCCCTGTCTGTTTTTGCTTTGTATATTAACAGATAAAAACAAATAAAGAAAAACTGGATAATTTCAAAATACTATGCAAGAAACCACATGCAGTAAAGGTGAGAAACACCAGCTTAAATCAAGAGGGGAGGTAGTTGTCAAGGAAGAAAATCAGGCTCATTCCAGAGACACTGGAAAGCTATATAATGATATTGGCTCAGCCAAGCATTCCCAAGGACTGGTCCTAGCAGGGGGCCCAGTTCTGCCCACAACTCCTTACATCCTGCGTCACCCATGGAACTCTGTCCACAGAACTCATCCACCTTTGAAACATTACCTTCCTATTACCTAAAAGGTAGAGGTATCAAGGGGATGCAGAATCCCAAAGTCCATGGCCATCCAGAAATATGTGTCTCCAATATAAAAACTTTTAATTCCAAATGCATTTTTCCCAAAGAAAAATATAGCAGTTCTAATCTCAGTATTAATACAGCACTATGCCTCAGGTAATTTTGAGGCACTATCTTTTTATTAAGCACCTAAATGAAAGTGGTACTATAATACTTACGGATCTGTATAAAGCACAAGGTAAGGTTCTTCCTTAAGAATTCATTCATTCACTCATTCACTCACCAACAATAACATGCCAGACGCTGTGCGCTCTCTCTCCTTAAGCATGTCAAAATAAAGTGAAGAGGAAAGACAACTAAGAAAATAAACAACAATATGTTGTTTATAACACATTCTGCTCTCTCTGCTTACGACATACTGCTCTTCTCCTTTTCCTTCTGCCTTATTGGTCACACTTAGGCAATTTATTTGTAGGTTGACCATTCCCTACACAACATTTAATTTTAATAATTCCTAAAACCTTAGTCCTAGGCCTTCACTTTTCTCAATTATTTCTCTTTCTCTCCCTTTCTCTCTCTCAGTGATTTCAACTATTCCCCACAGCTTTAAAAACCATCTACATGCTGGTGACTCCCAAATTTATATCTTCAGCCTAGACTTCTTCTCTCATATATCCAACTGCCAGTGAACATATTTCCCCTTAAATGCTATTATACATAGGCATGTCAACTCCAAAACAGAACTATCGTTTCTTACCCGCATCTCCTGGACTTCCAGTTCTCTATAAATGACACTACCATCCACCTAGCTACCGAAGCCAATCCAATAGTAAATCCTATTGATTCTGGCTCCAAAACAGATCCCTTGTAAATCTACTTCTCTCCCCCTCCACCATCTCCAGCCTTATCCAAACCACAATAAGTTTTCATCTGTGCTACATTAATAGCATCCTGTCTGGTCTCCTTATTTCCTTCTACTCTTGCCTGCTTCCCTCTACCTCAGTCTATTCTTAATAGCCAGTGTGATACCTTTCAAACGTAAATCAGATTTTATGTCAATTCCCTGTTTAAAACATTTCAACAGCTTCCTCTGCACTTAAAATAAAAATCTGAATTCCTTATCATGGCCTACAAGGCCCAGCACAATCTGCTCCCACCTTCTTCTCCATCTTCATCTGATACTCTTCCCCAGGCTCATTATACTTTAGTGACATTGGCCTTTATCAACTCCTAAAATGCACTAAAAGAATTCATATTTCAGGGCTTTAATGCTTACTATCCCCTTTGCTACAGAGCTTTTCTCATATTTACTTAAATGACAGAGACTGGGCACAGTGGCTCACGCCTGTAATCTCAGTGCTTTCAGAAGCCAAGGCAGGAGGATTGCTTGAGGCCAGAAGCTCAAGACCAGCCTGGGCAACACGGTAAGACCCCATCTCTACAAAAAATAAAAAAATTGACTGGGTGTGGTGGTGTGCACCTGCAGTCCCAGCTACTCAGGAGGCTGAACCGGGAGGATTGCTTGAGCCCAGGAGTTGGAGGCTGCAGTGAGCTGTGAACACACCAGTGCACTCCAGCCTAGGTGACAAAAGCAAGACCCTGTCTCAAAAAAAAAATTTTTTTTTTGAAGTAAGAATAATATATAACTCCTGGAGAACTCCCTTTTCTACTCTCTAAGTCTACTAAAACATTGAGTCTTAGGAATGAAGCGGGTAAAGGATCTCTAATAGCCTATGTACTGATATTAGTTAATATAGCTTATAAATTTAGATTTAAATATCAGTAAATGATTGATGGACTAACAAAAATGTAAATCTAAAGAAGTTATATGATTAATAGACCTATTTAATTATAAGGAAAGTAAAATCAGCAAAACTTTAAACTATTAAATTGGCAACAATATGATCATCAATGAAGTAACAGTAAAACTTAGTTGCAAAAATGTTTTTAAATGAGGCTGACCAAGAAGGGAAAGAGAATGAAGAAAATGAAACAAGAACTCACCAGAGAGAATTTCCCATTTTATAGTTTAGTGTTGGGTTGGGATTTTGTAAATGAGATTCCTATCTTTTTCTTCTTATTTATCCCCAAATCCTACCAGAGTCCAGTGCCTGGGAAATTTTCAGTAAATGTTGAATGGAATTGAACTATCTTTATCACAGCCTTTCTTGGCTGGTACCTAAATTAGTTTTAATTTCTGCTAAATGGTAGGGGCAAGGGGGAGCAGAATGTTGAACTGTGTTCTCTT
Organism: Indri indri; assembly: GCA_004363605.1. NCBI lineage: Eukaryota > Metazoa > Chordata > Mammalia > Primates > Indriidae > Indri > Indri indri. Next base: position 12,573 of record RJWJ010019797.1, on the reverse strand, counting down.
TTGTGTAGAAAAAATTTAAATACACGTGGTTTCAAGATATTTTATTAAGTATTTATTCAAATGCAATGCTATTTGTACAGATCCAATTTCTTGGTTTTACTTTTAGGGACCAGTATGTTTGTAATATATTGAGAGGAGCAATAGTGTGATGCTTAACGTATGTGAACTTTAGCACCAGACCAACTGGGTCCAAACTCCAGCTGTGTGATCTTGGACAAGTTACTTAACTTCTCTATACCTTACTTTATTCATCTAAAAAATAGAGATAACAATAGTATAACACTTATCTTTACTTTTCTGTGAAACATTGTTTAAAAAAAAATAGTACCTACCTCATAGGGTTGTTCTGAGAAGTTACAGGTAAAGTGATAAGAACAATGCCTGATAGAGTGAGTAATGTGTAATATGTACTATCATTATGATTACTTTTCAGTCATTTTTCTAATTAACTTGAAATAGTATTTTGCCCATGAACAACCTAACACAGTTAAAACTTTTTTATGAGAAAATGAACACTAACCACTTCACTTGAATTCCAAACAAGAATTATTTACTAATATGCTACTTACACTAACTGATTAATTTTCTTCTGCTGCTCCTTGGATCTTCTGTAGTTTAGCAACTTACTTTGTGCTGGTGTGTCAACACCTATGTTTTCTGGGGGATGAACAATGGGGGGCAACTTCAAGTTCAGAGCCTCCTTTTCTGCTGCAATGGCAGCTTTGTTTGGATCTGACATCTTGGTCCCCTAAAAAGTCCATAAAGCCATTATTGTAAAAGCAAGCCTCGATATATTTATAACATGTCTTACACAACAATACCAAAAATAAAATTCTGAACCTTTTTAGATCTTCCTCCCAAGTGTGGTATTAGTCTAAAGAATGGCAGCTGCGATAAGTGAGCAGGAATTCATACAACCCACTTTGCTGTGAAGAAATGAGCCAGTTGCTCCCCTTCAGGGCTTCAGTTTCTACTGGATGAAATTAAGGAACTGAGTTAGATGCTCTCTAAATATCCTTATACAGCCCTAAAATTCTAAGTTCAAATTTTTCCCTAGACGCAATCCATAACAACAACAAAATCCAGTTGTTGAGGGATAATCTCCCTCCAAAAAAAAAGCTGATATTTAACATCATTAATACTCTTAAACATCAGTATTGTATCTTAGTCTTGCTACTTTCCTAGAAAGTGATGCTATGATCAAGCAAAAATGGGCATGCTTAAACGCACCGCAAATCTAAAAATGTCAGGAAAATGCTCAACCATTTAACTATGATAACAACTACATTTGCCGCGAATTCCTACAGGATTTGGAGATTCCTGCCTCAAAAGAGAGTATTTCTGCTGACACTCAAATTGAGACACCTGCCCTGGGAAGGAGACCGAAAGTAGAGAACAAGTACCTGTCTGATTGTTCTGATTGTTTCAGACGACAGGAAAACATCCAGACCTCCTCCTCTGGTGGAAGAAGAGGGGATAACGAGAAGTGAAACCGTCGGAACCCCACCAGCTCCCGAGGGAGTAGCTGGAGAAGGGCGGTCGCCGACCGGGTAGAAACAAAGTCGTCGCCACGGAAACCGTCGGTCGCTGCCGGAAGGGCTGGACGAAGGTTGCCTGGAGAGGCAGTTGCTGAGCTGCGACAGATTAGGATTACCTGTCACAACAATAATTTATTATTCAAGTAAATGGAGTGTGGGTGAATGAGATTTTTTTGCCTAACTGCCTTCCCTGGGAAGGGGTCCAGGAAATCAGGATCTTCAAATTGTGGAAAACTGCAAGACTGGAAATTGGAACCGTTGGAAAATAAACAGATGTAGGTAAACACTCGCTCTCAGAGGAGAATCAAATCTTCAAATGTCCCCTAGTGACTTCCTGTAAATATTGTAACTAATCAGAAATATAATTTATCTTGCTTCTATATTTGCTATTTGTTTATACAGCACCTTCAGGAGATCCTTGGCAAAATCGAACGGATTAAACTGTGTGAACCTTGTGAGTATGCGGGGAGACAGAAATGTAAAATTTTGCTATTTGAAGCTATGTACACTACACCTAAATGATAATAGCCTATATGAATACTATGTGCCTAAGTAAAATTGGAGTGGGTATTAAATAAATCCTGCTGGTGTATTAATAGCATATTCATTCAACAAATGTTTGAGCACCTTCTATATGCCAGTCACCAGGTAAAGAATTTTTTTGTTTTAATGAGAATACGGGCCAGGCACATGGCTAATGCCTGTAATCCCAACACTTTGGGAGGCCAAGATGGGAGCATTATTTGAGGCCAAGAGTTTGAGACCGGCCTGGGCAACATAAACAAGACCCCTGTCTCTACAAAAATGAAAAAGAGAGAGTACAGCCTACACTATTGTGTCTGGCACACAGTGGGCCTGATTCAGTCAGTGGAAATCCTTTTAAAAAGGTTTAGGCATGCCCTGAGTCAGCCTCCGAACAGCAGCTGGATCTACGATTGCTCTCCCCTCTCTAGATCTTTCCTTCCTGACATACTGCCCTACAGACCTTATAGTTGCTTAACCAGATTCCACAATTGCATAAGCCAATTCCTTGTAATAAATCCATACACACACATGCATATATATTTTTAAAATTTTTAATTATTATGGGTACATATGGTGTTTTGATACAGGCATACAATGTGTAATGATCCCAAGGTAATTGGGATATCCATCACCTTAAGCATTTATCATTTCTGTTAGGAACATTCAAATTTCATTCTTTTAGTTCTTTTAAAATATATAATAAGTTATTGTTAACTACAGTCACTCTATTGTACTACTGAATGCTAGATCTTATTCATTTTATCTGACTGTACTTTTGTACCCATTAATCATCCCCACTTAATCCCCCACTCCCACTACCTTTCCTAGCCTCTGGTAACCATCATTCTACTCTCAATCTCCATGAGCTTCATTTTTTATTTTTATCTTTAGCTCCCACGTGAGTGAGAACATGCGAAATTTGTCTTTCTGTGCCTGGCTAATTTCACTTAATATAATGTCCTCCAGTTCTACCTATGTTGTTGCATATGACAGGATTTCATTCTTTTTTATGGCTGAATAATATTGCATTGTGTGTATGTACCACATTTTATCCATTCATCCATTGATGGACATTTAGATTGATTCCATATCTTGACAACTGTGAATAGTGCTGAAATAAACATGGGTATATAGATTATCTCTTTGACATATTGATTTCCTTTCTTTTGAATATATACCCAGCAGTGGGATTGCTGGATCATAAGGTAGTTCTATTTTTAGTTTTCCGAGGAACCTCCACACTGTTCTCCATAGTGGCTGTACTAATTTATATTTCCATCAACAGTGCAAATGGGTCCCTTTCTCCACATCCTTGCCAGCATTTGTTATTGCCTATCTTTTGAATAAAACTCATTTTAACTGAAGTGAGATGATATCTCAGTGTGTTTTTGATTTGCATTTCTCTGATGATTAGTGATGTTGAACAATTCTTCACATACCTCTTGGCCATTTGCAGTTCTTCTTTTGAGAAATTTCTATTCAATCTTTTACCTGTTTTAAAATTGGATTTTTTTCCAATTGAGTTTTTTGAGGTCCTTATACATTCTGGTTATTAATCTCTCTTCAGATGGGTAGTTTGCAAATATTTTCTCCCATTTGGTGGGTTCTCTTCACTTTGTTGATTGTTTCTTTTGCTGTGCAGAAGTTTTTTAGCTTGATGTGATCAAAATTCACTATCTTAAGTACATAATTCAGTGATTTTAAAATAAATTTATAGAGTCGTGTTACCTTTACCAAGGTTCAGTTCTAAATATTTCCATCACTCCAAAAAGTTCCCTTGGGCAGTAAATCCCTGATCCCACCTCCAGCCCCAGACAACCACTAAGCTGATTTTGCTCTTTATAGGTTTGCAATTCCTGGAAATTTCATCTAAATGGAATCATACATTACATAGTCTTTTGTGTCTGGCTTCTTTCACTTAATGTTCATTATCATTAAGGATCATTATAATCAATGAATTATAATGTTCATTATAATGTTCATTTGAGGTTCATCCATGTGTAGTATATATTAATAACAAAAGTTCATTTCTCTTTATTGCTGAATTATATTCCAGTGTATGACTATATTACATTGGGTTTATCCATTTACCAGATGATGGTCATTTGGATTGCTTCCAGTTTCAGCTGTTATGGGGTTTTTTTTCTTTTATATCCTATTTTTACATGCAGTTTTTGGCTGTTATGAATAGTGCTGCCATGAATACTTGTGTACAAATCTTTGGATGAACATACATTTTCATTTCTCATGGAGAGAAACATAGAAACTTTATTGCAGGTGCAGGGGCCAGGAACTCTTGGCTCTCTGAAGGTTTGCTGAAAAATCAACTCACAGAAGATTTACTGGAGAAAAGGCATACACCAAAACCTTCAGAATGAAGACTCAACCCCTTAATGGGGTATAGGAACTTATATACCATCTTGAGGTTACAGAAAGAATAGGAGGCTTGGATCCTAGCAAAATAGGTTATGGAAGGAGGAAGAAGAAATCTGTTGAGAGGCAATGATTACTAGGGAGAATTCAATGGACCTGAAGACGTACAGTGATCTAGGGCAAAGTCTGTTGGGCCCACAGAGCAGATAATGGTCTGTGACAAAAATCTGTCCACATTTGTTAACAGACTTTAGACTTCCTTCATATGATACGGGTTCAGTTAATGAAAGCTCAAGGATGGGACCAGAGGTAATTGTTTTCTTCTTTGGTAGATTCAGACTTTTTGGCAAATAAGAAACTTCAGAGAACAACTTTATCCTATGGTTTGGGAGAGACTTTGAGGCTCCCTTATCAATTCAGCATGTATAAAGCACCATATTTGGGGATACCAGTTTCTGAGCACCAACACAGGGTTAAATGGTAAGTCTATTTTTAACAAACTGCCAAATTGTTTTCCAAGATGGCTGAAAGATTTTACATTCCTCCCAATTTCTTCACACCCTTTCAAACACCTGGTATTGTTTTTTTCATTATAATAATTCTAGTGGGTATATATTATCTGTGGTTTTAATTTGCATTTCTCTAATGATTAATGATGTTGAGCATCTTTTAGTGTGTTCATTAGCCATTAATATATCTTTCTTTCTTTCATTTTTAGAGATAAGCTTTCCCTCCGTCACCCAGACTAAAGTCACCTGATAATGGCTCACTGTAACCTCAAACTCCTGGGTTCAGGTGATCCTCCTGCCTCAGCCTACTGAGTAGCTAGGACTACAGGTATGTGCCACCATGCCCAGCTAGTATTTTATTTTTTTGTAGAGACAGGGTCTGGCTATATTGCCCAGGCTGGTCTCAAACTCTTGACATCAAGCAATCTAGACCCAATATATCTTTTTTGATGAAATGTCTATACAAACCTTTTGTCCATTTAAAAATTGGATTATTTTTAACTTTTTATCATTGAGATGTACGAGTTTTTCATATATTCTGGATACAAATCCTTTGTCAGATAATTTGCCAGGGGTACGAAGTGTCAGGTTTGGCAATCTTGCTGTGTTCTCAGTTCTTGGTGTGCTCATGGCCAAAGAATCACCTGACATGACAAAGTAATGCAAGCATGAGGTGAAATTTATGGAGGCGGAGCAAGACAGAATTACAGAGCAAGAGCAAGATACAGGTTTACAGAGCAAGATACATTCCCCACAGATGACAATCAGACCACTTGTCGCAACGAAAAGGGCTTGGTTATGGTCTGGGTCTTGTTTTATGATGTTTGGATTGAGACCTCCCTCATAGCTCAGACATCACCATGGAACCACTTTGGGCAGTTGGGAATTATATTAATATGACCTGAGTCTTACTGCCCATGAGGATCTCCCACGACGAGTCTCCCTGAAAGCCCATTGTGGGGGTGAACCACAACAGCACCCACTTTCATCCCAAGGAGACCTAGAATCCCTTGCTATCTATCCAACAGAAGGATACTTTTTTTCACTGTGGGTATGTTTATCTCTTTCCAAAAATATTAAAATACCAAAAAAAAAAAGAAAAAAAGAAAGCGATACACTTTAAGGCATGTCTCAAAACGAGGATTAACACTCTGCTATGGGGTTAAATTAGATCCATTTGCCTAAAGGAAAGTCCCATTTTCTATAGAGCTTTCATTGTTTTTTTTATTTAATTGGCTCAACAGAATTGACTGTACAAGAGTCACAAGATCATCATCACTGAGATAAGGTGGACAGAAACCACCAATTAAACAATAGCCCAAAGCCATGACATATGACACTAGTCAGTAGACTGGAGCCCAACTGTCTAAAACCTCCTTATAAAAAGCCCTGTTTTTCTGCTTAAAGACAGGATGGTGGTCTTTTGAGACCCTATTACCCTCTTCATTTGCTGGCAAATTAATAAGCTTCTCTTTCCATTTCCTCAAAGCACTTGTCCTAGTTCTTCTTTGTTCTCACTGATTTAGCCTCAGGGACAAGTACCGAACTTTCAGTAATACCCTGATTAAAACTCTCCCATGGGTTAAAGGATAAACAAAATGTGGTATAACCATACAATGAAATACTATTCAGCCATAAAGAGGAATGACATACTTATACATAATATCAATAAACCTTGAAAACATCATGTTAAATGAAAGAAGCCGGACACTAAGGACCACATAACTGTATGATTCCATTTAAATGTCTAGACTAGGCAATTCCATAGAGACAGAAAGATTAGTGGCTGCCAGGGGCTGGGGGAGAAACGAGAATGGGAATGGACTGCTAATGGGTGAGAATAGAAAAATAGCTCAAAACTATGTGAAGCATACAAAATGTTTTAGACTCAGAGAGGCCTTAGAGTATGAGACTTCAGTCAAACATCCTCCTCTCCATGCCCAGGGGCAACTGTTTAAAGGTATTTTGTTCTAGACTAGCTGCTTCGCGCACCATCTTCGAGCTCCTGGAATCTGTGATACAAGGAACAATGTATATAGCTAATTGATAGTGTACATTATTCTAATGTAAATTATTGGCAAACAAGTTAGGAATTACCTCTTCCATTCCTTTAAAAACCTCACAGCAACTTGAACCTATGCTCCCTGATTGCAGTCTTAAACGTGGCCCAAATAAACTCTCTACTTACATTAAATTTCCCTCAGTGCTTTCCTTTAGGTCAACAGGGGTATAGGGTTTCTTTTAGGGTGATGGGAATGTTCTAAAGTGAAATAGTATGATGAATAGAAGCCACTGAACTATACATCTTAAAAGAGGGAATCTTATGGTATGGGAATTTTATCTTCACTTTAAAAGAAAAGTTATTAGAATAAAACAAAAAGTTTTACAAGAAGGTTTTTTAAAATTATGAAATGTTTTAGGCCGGGCGCGATGGCTCATGCCTGTAATCCTAGCTCTCTGGGAGGCCGAGGCGGGCGGATTGTTTGAGTTCAGGAGTTTGAGACCAGCCTGAAAAAGAGCAAGACCCCGTCTCTACTAAAAATAGAAAGAAATTAATTGGACAACTAAAAATACATACAAAAAATTAGCCGGGCATGGTGGTGCATGCTTGTAGTCCCAGCTTCTCGGGAGGCTGAGACAGGAGGATCCCTTGAGCCCAGGAGTTTGAGGTTGCTGTGAGCTAGGATGACGCCACAGCACTCTAGCCCGGGCAACACAGTGAGACTCTGTCTCAAAAAAAAAAAAAAAATTATGAAATGTTTCCTGAGTTATTAAGGCTCTATGAAAATTTTGAAACAAAATTATATAGAATTGCAATATCAAAAACTTTTTTCCTAAAATTAAACTAAGTATTTTTAGTTTTTTCCCTTTGAGGAAAACGAAAGTTAAAACTTCTCCATAATTGGAAGCAAAACAACTTTAATGGTCCTTCTACTTAGAAGACAATCGACCTTGTTCTACTCTTCCTCCCCTTCTCACCACTGCACTTGACTAGTCTTGAAAAAATAAATAGAAATTTTAAAAAGAAGAAAATCCACAACTTCACTACTCAATCTGGTGAACAACTACCTTTTCTACCTGCTACTCTCCTCTGGGCTCACTGTGCTACAGTCACACTGGATCTCACAAGGTCTACAAACAAAAAAAGTTTATGCATACTTCAAGGTATTTAAAAGAAATAGAAATATTTTATTTTTATTTACTAAATCTGGCAACTCTAAATAGGATCTCTTTAATAATTAAAAATGAGCAGCTTTCAGTAGCTCGTCAGTACTATTTGTTTCTGCCAATTTACTAGCTATCTGTGTGACCCAAAAGAGATAACCTCATCTCTCAGGATCTCACATCTGCAAGCGCGCATAAAGGGACCTGCCTCAGAGAAACTGCGAGGATTAAATAAAATAGTATGTGTAGCGTTTTTAGCAGTCAGCGCTCATTGAACGGAAGTTACTGCATATTCGTTGTTAACTACCACAAAGGCTCAGCTCGGGGAACAGGCGCTGGCCCAGCCTGAAGCGAAACCACCACACCTCGGAAAAGGGCGCGCAGGGTCGGCAATGCTGTAGCGAGGAAATGAGAAATCGCCTTCCACGCCCAGAGTTAAGCTGACAATCCGCGTGGAGTTCCTCACACCCTCGTGTAGTCCAACCCCGGCGGTGAGAGAAAGCGCCTCAGGCAAGGCGCCCGCCTTCTCCAACGCGGCGGAACACGTGACACCGCCCCAGCCACCTCCGTTTTGGTGCGCCTTCCCTCCCCGCCCCAGGCCTGCACTTTCGACAAAACCATGGAGTCTAGTATTTCCCTCTGGTGCCTTTATATTTCTTCACTTCGTCCTCATTCTGACGGAGTTTGAAGATAAAAATTAATCCGCGAGGAATCGGAGACACGAATGGCTACAGAAAGAGCAGTTAAGTGGGCGTGGCGAAAGTGCGCGGCGAAAGTGCGCAGCGGAAGCACGGCACGCACTCTCTTCTCTGGACGGAAGTCTCCGAGTATAAATGAATCCCAAAGCCGGCGGCCTTTGGTCTTGTCACCCGCTGGGCCATCAGTTTCATGTGGAGGCTCCCAAGCGCCCGCGCTGCGCTTCGTGGAGTCCGGAAAGCGGTGGAGCAGCGCAGCCGGGCCAAAGCGGCGACTGAGACGGCGGCAGGTGCGATGGAGCGCGCTATAGTGCGCTGTGTGCCCTCGGAGCCCAAGCTAAGCCTGTCATTCGCGCTAGCCGACGGCAGCCACAAGAACATGCAGCGCGACCAGAGCGAGCCGGTGGGTAGGGCTCTCAGCCGGATCGCTACGAACGCCATCAAGGGCCACGCTAAGGCGGCCGCCGCCAGGAAGAGCAGGAAGAACCGGCCGAACTCAAGTGGCGGTGCGGCCTGTGCTGGGACTGGGCCCGAGTCGGCTACAGCCTGCGAACCCGTGGTGAAGCTGTACTACCGGGAGGAGGCAGTGGCTGAGGACGTGCTCAATGTGGACGCTTGGCAGGACGGCGCGGTGTTGCAGATAGGCGATGTCAAGTACAAGGTGGAGCGCAACCCGCCCGCCTTCACCGAGCTGCAGTTGCCGCGCTACATCATGGCTGGCTTCCCTGTGTTCCCCAAGCTCAGCCTAGAATTTGGGGATCCCGCCTGCTCCCTCTTCCGCTGGTACAAGGAAACCAAGCCCGGAGCGGCGGAGTCTGAGGTTGGTGGCACCTCGTCGCTGTCTCCCTCCATTCCCTCTTCTACCTGGATCGAGACAGGTGTGGACGAGCGCGTCTACATCCCGTCCAATGCCGACATCGGACTACGTCTCTTGCTTCATTGCACCCCAGGCAATGGACAGCGCTTCGGGCCGAGCCGGGAGAGGGTAAGTGTGTGTCCGGTGGAGGCCGGGCCTGGCACCTGCACTTTTGACCACCGGCATCTCTACACTAAGAAGGTGACAGAGGACGCTCTCATCCGCACTGTCTCCTACAACATCCTGGCAGACACGTACGCTCAGACTGAGTTCTCGCGGACGGTCTTGTACCCATACTGTGCCCCTTACGCCCTGGGGCTCGACTACCGCCAGAACCTTATCCAGAAGGAGCTTACTGGCTACAACGCCGACGTCATCTGTTTGCAGGAAGTTGACCGGATTGTGTTTTCTGACAGCTTGGCACCCGCCCTCGAGGCCTTTGGGCTAGAGGGGGTGTTTCGAATCAAGCAGCACGAAGGCCTGGCTACTTTCTACCGAAAGTCTAAGTTCAGCCTCCTTAGCCAGCATGACATTTCTTTTCACGAGGCCCTGAAGTCCGACCCCCTTCACAAAGAACTGCTGGAGAAACTAGTTTTGTACCCATGGGCGCAGGTGAGAGTATTCCAGAGATCTTCTGTACTTCAGGTAAAGTAGCTACCCCTGTCTTTTCACATGCCCATTTTTACGGGCCTGGAAGAGGGGGTGGGGGGGAGGATGAGGATAATGAGATAAAGCTATCCAGATTTCATTGAAAGGTGTTTGCTCTAGTATCTTCAGCACAAAAGTTTAGTCTTCATTCATTCAGCAAGTATTTTTCGAACACCTCTGGTGTGCCTACCACACATGCTGCAGATTGCCCTGAACAAGACAAGCGGGGACATTCCTGGTATTTATACTCTAGCGAGAGAAACACATGCTAAATATACAAATAGTAGTAATAGCTAATATTTTTTACTACATTGCAAGCACTGTCCTGACACATTTTTAAAGTATTTAAAATTTAAGTGCCTGGTGTGTTTTATGAAGTGCTCTGTCAATATCAGCTGGTATTTATTTATTATTGGCTCGTTTAATCTTCACAATAATCCCGATATTCCTTTTTTTTCTTTAAGAGACAGGGTCTGGCTCTATTGCCCAAGCTAGAGTGCAGTGGCTAATCTTAGCTCACTGCAATCTCAAACTCCTGAGCTCAAGTGATTCTCTTGCCTCAGCCTTCCCAGTAACTGGGACTACAGGCATGTGCCACCATGCCCAGCTAATGTTTCTGTTTTTTGTAGAGACCAGTTCTGGCTATTTTGCCCAGGCTGGTCTGAAACTCCTAGCCTCAGGCAGTCCTTCTGCCTTGGCCTCCCAAAGTGCTAGAATTATAGGCATGAGCCACCATGCCCTATTGTCTCTTTACCAACATGAAACTGGTTTAGAAAAGTGTCTCTCTCCGGGTCACACTGCTGTAAATGGTAAAATGAGTATTCAAATCTAGGTCTCCCTGACTCCAAAGCCTGCACTAACCTGCTTGAAAACAGTCTCCACCCTTAATTTTGTCATGTAAAATGTATTATTTTTATAATAGCTTTTTATGTTGGACATGTTATTAAAACATGTGACACATGAATCCTGTTCATGTAGATCCTAAAATTTAAATAACAAATCAAATTTCATAATTTCAGTCTTCCTTTGTTAAGGGGAGGGTATGGAGTAAAATGTTAGTTCATATAGTCGTAGATAAAAATACTCAGGAGATTGGCAGGCACCATCTGAACTCCTGGCACTTTCCTCTTTTTTTCAGGTTTCAGTTCTTCAGTCTACAAAGGACTCTTCTAAAAAGATATGTGTTGCTAATACCCATCTCTACTGGCATCCAAAAGGTAGGTTTAATTTGGTTTCACAAGTGACTTGAACATGACTTAAGATTGTTAAACCTGGCTGGGTGTGGTGGCTCACGCCTGTAATACTAGCACTCTGGGAGGCCGACGCGGGCGGATTGTTTGAGCTCAGGAGTTCAAAACCAGCCTGAGCAAGAGCGAGACCCCATCTCTACTAAAAAAAATAGAAAGAAATTAATCGGACAACTAAAAATATATAGAAAAAATTAGCCGGCCATGGTGGCACATGCCTGTAGTCCCAGCTACTCGGGAGGCTGAGGCAGAAGGATTGCTTGAGCCCAGGAGTTTGAGGTTGCTGTGAGCTAGGCTGACGCCATGGCACTCACTCTAGCCCGGGCAAAAGAGTGAGACTCTGTCTCAAAAAAAAAAAAAAAAAGATTGTTAAACCTGTTTTACACAAGTATATGTCTTGAATGTCACCCAGAGACTGTAGTTTGAGTTTTTTCTTTTCTTTTTTTACTTAAAGACAACTTTAAAAGTACTTACATTAATGTTTTTTATATTCATAGGTGGGTACATTCGTCTCATTCAAATGGCAGTAGCCTTGGCTCACATTAGACATGTCTCATGTGATCTGTATCCTGGCATACCAGTTATATTTTGTGGGGACTTTAATAGTACGCCATCAACAGGAATGTATCATTTTGTCATCAATGGAAGCATTCCAGAGGATCATGAAGACTGGTCTTCCAATGGGGAAGAGGAAAGATGCAACATGTCTCTTACTCATTTCTTCAAACTGAAAAGTGCTTGTGGTGAACCTGCTTACACAAATTATGTTGGTGGCTTTCATGGATGTCTAGATTACATTTTCATTGACTTAAATGCTTTAGAGGTTGAACAGGTGATTCCATTACCCAGTCACGAAGAAGTTACCACCCACCAGGCCTTACCTAGTGTTTCCCATCCCTCTGATCACATAGCACTTGTATGTGATTTAAAATGGAAATAGATTTGTGTTTAATGGAAGTTGTTTTAGGTGTGAAAAGGAAGTTCCTTTAGTAGAAAATTTAATAAGAATCAAAGCTT
>RJWJ010019796.1:0-29853 GCA_004363605.1 Indri indri | reverse complement strand
CGCAAAGCAGATTCTCCCAAGAGCCTCTAGCTGCTTGGCTGGCTAGAAGGTCAGTACATGAAACCGAGGCAGGATCCAGCCTCATTTTATCTCATAAAAACCAATGACCAATGCCAAGAATGACACGGGGCATATTAAAAGTGTTTTTATCTCCCTCCTTGCCCTCATTCCTCCCACCACCTTGTACCCCAGCCAAAGTCCAAACTCCACACAGGTACAAAATTTTGGGTGGGGGTTGCCGAGTTTCTCTGGGGCCGAGGGCGGGTGGCCTAGAGCCAGGCTTTGCTGAGCCCCAGGCCAACGGTGTTGCAGGCTCTCTGCACAGAGCTCTCGTTCAATCCTCAATGTGCCCTAGCAGCGTGTGGCATACAGTGTCCAGAACAGAGGCCAGACGACAATCAGCAAGGAACCGGGCTGAGCTGGCAGCCCAGGAGAGGAGAAGTCAGGAAAATCAGCGTGGGGAGAGGTAGGTCCTAGTGCTCAGCTGTAAGCCATTACCCAAACAAGGCCCCATTTCTGCGCCTGACCCAGAAGCAGAGCCTGGGCAGGAATGCCGGTGAGGGGCTGGCAGGCCCTTCCTCGGCCATCCGGGGAGGGAGCACTCTGTGCCAGAGGCTTGCTGCTGACAACACACAACCCTGCAGCCCAGCCCCATGGATGTGACTCTCAGACCTGAAGAACTGAGAGGATTCTGCAGTGGAAAGTCTTAAGACAGGCGCTCGCCTGGCCTGGCGGTGGCCTGGGCCCCACCCTTGGCCCATCCCCCTCCCACAGGAAGAATCGGAGGCTGCTGGGGTCAAACAGGCTATCTCCTGTAAGAGCTTCCAGACTCCCCCAACCAGAGTTCCTACAGCAGGTGAATCAGAGTGGCTATCAGATTTCAGTGTCCACCCCAAGCATCCCTCTCCACCCGGCCCATCCAAAATTTCACATGTCACCGATGATGGCCAACATCTCAATGAATTGCACCTGCTGCATGCCAGACACTGTTCCACACAGTTACACAGTAACTCATCTACCCTCACAAGAGCCCCAGCAGGAAGCACTACTGTCACCCCCATTTTATAGATGGGGAAACTGGGGCACAGAGGTGACACTCCCTGTGTAGAGTTACAGTGAGCCAGCGGTGCAGGCAGGGGCTCTCACCTGGGCAGTTTGACTCCCAGGCCCCTACTGCTGCCCAGGGCCTCCCTAGCAGAAAAAGTACCCACCGAGATCCCAGCCCAAGGGTCCCTAACAACATGCTCCTCTGCTCTGGGGCAAACCTCAGAATAATAACAGTGTCAACATGCAGAAATCAATCAAGGTACTATACCATGTTAATAGAATAAAGCTGTGGTCCCCAACCTCTGGGCCTTGGACCAGTACTGGCCTGTGAGGGACCGGGCTGCGAAGCAGGAGGTGAGCAGCGGGCAAGCGAGTGAAGCCTCATCTGTATTTACAGCCACTCCCCATCGTTTGCATCACCACCTGAGCTCCACCTCCTATTAGATCAGCGCAGCATTTGATTCTCACAGGACTGCGAACGGCTGTAAACTGCGCATGCGAGGGATCTAGGTTGCGCGCTCCTTATGAGAATCTAACGCCTGATGATCTGAGGCGGAGCTGAGGCGGTGATGCTAGCACTGGGGAGTGGCTGCAAATGCAGATCATCATTATCATTACCAGAGAGGTTTGACTGCACAATAAATGTAATGTGCTTGAATATCCCAAAACATCACCCCTCCCCCAGCCCAGTCTGTGGAGAAATTGTCTTCATGAAACCGGTCCCTGGCGACAACAATTGGGGACTGCTGGAATCAAGGACATGATCATCTCAATAGACGCAGAAAAAACACCTGACAAAATCTAACGCTCTTTCATGGTAAAAACATTCAACAAACTAGGAATAGAAGGGAATGTCCTCAGCCTGATAAAGGGCAGCTACAAAACCCAGACTTACAGACAACACCACACTCACCAGTGGGACCAGGTATCTCCCTAAGATCAGGAGCCAGATATGAACGTTGGTTCTCACCACTTCTATTTAGCACTGTATTGGAGGTTCTAGCCAAGGCCATTAGGTAAGAAAAATGAAATAAAAAGCATCCAGACTGGAAAGGAAGAAGTAAAAATATCTCTATTTATAAATAATATGATTTTATATATAGAAAATCCCACAGAATCCACACACAAAACATCCCTAAAACTATTAGTGCTAATAAGTGAGCTCAGCAAGGCTGTAGGATAAAGATCAATATATGACAAGCAATCCTATTTACATACTTCAGCGATGAACAATCCAAATGTGAAATTAAGAAAATACCATTTACAAAGGCATCAAAAAGGATAAAATACTTAAGAATAAATTTAACAAATAAGTACACGACTTAAATGCTGAAAACTGCAAAATGTCACTGAAAGCGATTAAAGATGACTTTAATAAATGGAAAGACATACTATGTTCATGAATAGATTTTTTTTTTTTTTAAACAGACAGGGTCTTGCTCTGTCACCCCAGGCTGGAGGGCAGTGGTATGATCATAGCTCACTGTAACTTCATACTCCTAGGCTCAAGTGATCCTTCTGCTTCAACCTCCCAAGTAGTTAGGACTACAAGTGTGCACCAT
This sequence comes from Indri indri, assembly GCA_004363605.1. Lineage (NCBI taxonomy): Eukaryota > Metazoa > Chordata > Mammalia > Primates > Indriidae > Indri > Indri indri. Next base: position 27,244 of record RJWJ010019796.1, on the reverse strand, counting down.
CATGCCTGGCTAAGTTTTTTATTTTTTGTAGAGACAGGGTCTCCCTATGTTGCCCAGGCTGATCTTGAACTCCTGGCCTCAAGTTATCCTCCTGCCTTGGCCTCCCAAGGTTGTTGGAATTGCAGGCTTGAGCAACCGTGCTCAGCCTCAGAGATTTAACATTGTTTAGCTTGCAATACTTCCAAATTGACCAGTGCAATATCCAAAGTTCTAGCTTTCCTTTTGTCAGTACTGACAAGCTGATCCTAAAATGCCCGTGAAAATGCAAGGTACCCAGAACAGCCAAAGCATCTTGAAAAAGAAGAACAAAATTGGAGGACTCACATTTCCTGATTTCTAAAACTTACTAAAAATCTACAGTAATCGAGACAATGTAGTGTTGGCCTAAGGACAGACATAAAGATCAATGAAATAGAATTAAGAATCCAGAATTAAACCCAAACACCTGTAATTTTAACTAATTTTCTATGAGGGTACCAAGACCAAGAGAATTCAAGGGAGAAAAGAATATTCTTTTCAACAAATGGTGCTGGGACAACTGGATATTTACATGCAAAAGAATGAAGATGGAGCCCTACCTCCGATCATATACAAAACTAATTCAAAACTGATCATGATCTAATTATAAGAGCGAAAACTGCAAGACCGTTTTTAGAAGAAACATAGGTGTGAATCTTCATGACTTTGGATTAGGCAATGGCTTCTTAGGACACTAAAAGGAAAAGCAACGAAAGTAAAAGCAGATTAAATTGGACATCATCAAAAATAAAAACTTTTGTGCTTCAAAGGGTACTATACAGAAAGTGAAAAGACAACCCACAGAGTGGGGAAAAATATTTGCAAATTGTATATCTGACAAGGGTCTAGTATTATCCAAAATACATAAAGTACTAATAACTAAACAATAAAAAAGACACATAACCCGATTTAAACATGGGCAAAGGATCCAGACAGTTCTCAAAATAAGACATACAAATGACATACAAGCACGTGAAAAGATGCTCAACGTCATTAGCCATCAGGGAAATGCAGTCTAAGCCACAGGGAGAGCCCACCATACACCTGCTAGGATGACTATAACAAAAAAGACAGACGATAACAAGTGCTGTTGAGGATGTGGAAAAATTCAAGCCCTCAGACGATGCTGGTGGGAATGTAAGATGGCACAGCTGCTTGGGAAACAGTCTGGCAGTTTCTCAAACAGTCAAACGCAGTTACCATACGACCCAGCAATTCCACTCCTTATACCCAAGAGAATGGAAACATACGTCCACACAAAAACCTGTCTGTGAGTGTTCGCAGCAGCATTATTCGCCACAGCCAGAAAGTGGCAACAGCTCAAAAGTCCATCGACTCGAGGAAAGGATAAACAAAATGGAATGTTACTCAGCCTTTAAAAGGCATGAAGTACTGTTACGTGCTACAACACAGATGAAGCTTGAAAACATTACACTAAGTGGAAGAAGCCAGACACAAAAGACCACATATTGTAAGATCCCATTTATCTGAAATGTCGAGAACAGGCAGACCACAGAGACAGAAAGGCATTCATGGTTGTCCGGGGCCGGGGGAGGAGGGAACAGGAAGTGACTGCAAATGGGTACACGTCTTTGGGGGAGATGAAAATGTTCTGGAATCAGTGGTGATGCTTGCACTATTTTGTGAATATATTCAGAACTATGGAACTATACACACATTTTAAAAAGGTGATTTTTATGGTAAGTGAATTATATCAATAAAAAAATTAAGAAAAGACTCCCGGCGGCAGCAGCTGCCATCCACTGAGTGCTCAGTCTCTAAGGAGGGACAAGGGGACCCCATCTTTCTCCAGGTAGATGTTTGGGGTCCAGATGAAATGCAACGACGAGACATTTCCAACAAATGGGCCATGTGCAGCGTTATGCCAGACACCCCCACCCTTCTGCAATCTCAGGCTCCGGTGTGTAAGATGGCAGCCTGGGGGGTAGCAGGGACCAGGTGGGGCAAGAAAGAAGGGCACATCCACATGGTCACATTCTTGTTCATTTGTCCTAGGCTGGAGCTTGCTGGCCACATCTGTGCAGCAGACACACTGGCTGCCTGGCCCATTCCTACTCTGGGTTGGGGAGTGGGCAGCTTGGACTACGACTGGCCAAATCACACTGCCAGGGAGGGCTCATATTCCAAGCTCAACTGGCTGCCAACTCACCACTAAGGAAACTGGCCTTCAGTGAAGGCAGTCCCAAGCTCGTGGAGTAGACGCTGGGAAGGACCGTGTCCCTCGGCAGGCTGCAAACCGCTCCATGCTCAGAGCCCACCCCCACTCTGGACTTTGGGCACGACAGGCTACAACGTCTGTACTACTTGAGCCAGTTTCTGGGCTACTTGTAGCCAAAATCATCCTGATATGCCTGTGAAATCATAATAAATTAGAAATTACTAATGTTCTTATTTTGGTTTTTAAAACCATTCAAAAACAACAAAAAAATGTGTTCGGCCTCTATGAACTAGGGATACAGCAATAAATGAAACAGACTGCCTCGTGGAGCTTATGTTCTACCAAAGGGACCCAAACAACAAACCAGACAGGTAAGTGAAACGTGTAGCTGGCCGGAGCGGGTGGGGAAACAAAGCACAAAATTCGGAGAGCCGGGGGTGTTGGCGGAGGTGGGAGTGTGTGATCTGAACGAGGTGAGAGCTGAGCCAGCAGGCTGTGCATCTGGGGAGATGCCTTCCAGGCAGAGGTACGAGCCGGTGCGAAGGCCCAACATGATGCTGGCAGGAGGCACAGACTGGACTCACCTCTGAGCACAGCCCAGCACGTGGACACAGAGATCGCCTGGCTGAGGATGGGTCTGGGAGGGAACCAGGCCCAGCTGCCCTCACTGGCTGGTGGGGCCCAGGTGCACCCGTACCACTTCGGGTCCAGCAGACAAGCCAGCCCTGCCCACGTGAGGGACAGCTCAATCATGGGAAGCTCGTGGTGGCATCGCCAGCAGCTCTTCCTCCAGACAGACAAGATAAAGACTTTCGGTAAGTCGTGCTGGGAGTCCGGGAGGCTATTTCTGGTTCCCTGAAAAAGGCTACTGGTTGCTTGTTTATCTGTAATCTTTATTTTTGGATGGGAGTTGGAAAGAGACTTTTTTTGGTTCGATGGTGGGCTGAGTTCCTCTGGGAGCTAACATCAGCCCCTGGGAAACCGAAACGCTCCAACCTTCGCTCTCTGCCACCGCAAATCAGAGCTGTGAAGCTGGACGGCCCACGGCAATGGGCAAGTCCCAGACACACCCTTTCACGAGTAGGCAGGGGGAAGAGAATAGTTCAAGGCTACACAGGTTACTAGCAGGGCCAGGACAAGAGCTGGCGTCCGAGTCACACCTTACTGCCCGCACTCCGCCAGGCGACCTCACTCATCGGAATGGCAGCAGCTATACAACTAGCAAGAAAACCAAAGGACCAATGACAAACAGGTGGACACGACAGGACAGGGATGGGTGAAGGAGGGGAGACGGGCGTTGAAGGTGCAGCTTTGGAGCCAGCCGACTCTGAACCTAGGGTAAACCACTCACCAGCTAAAACCGCGGGCAAACGGCCACTCTGCTGGGCCCCGCTTTCCTTATTTATAGAATGAGAGCGATGCTTCCTAGGGGTCATTGGGAGGCCTGGCACGTAGCACCCAGCGGGGAATACCCAGAGGAGAGCAGGTAGATTTCAAATCGTGGCCACCAGTCCATGTCCCAGGCATGTCATGTCCCAGGCACCCCTAAACATGGGGGACCCTGGCTATGTGTGCCTCGGACACTGGCCTCAGAGCTGGGTTCAGTTCTGCTTTCTCGGGCCATGCCCTGTTCCCAGGGGCCCACGCTGTATGGCAGGAAACGCCTTATGGAGGAGGGGGCGACAAGGGGCCCCACTGTGTGGCTGAGAGAGCAGGCATGGGGGGCGGGGGTGCTGTCGGCAGGATTCAGGTTCTCACGGAATCTTCTGGAAGCAAGAGTTGGGGCAAAACCAGCGCCCCAACTTCTCAGGCCCAGGAACCTTTCCATGTGCTGCTCCCTGAGCCCCGCAAGCCCTTTCTTCCAAACCCCAAGTGGCCTGGGAGACTCCTCTTATCCTCCAGACTTGGGTCAGGCCATCTCCCTCATCTGGGCAGCTCCTCTGAGCACCCCTTTCCCACTCACCTGGGAGGAGCCCCTCGTGCTGTGCTGGCCGAGGGGCCCACACTGCTCACCTTGGCCAACTAATGACGTGTCCACCTCCTCTACCCGACTGGACGCTCCCTGCAGGGTCCACGGAGGACCCAGACTGCCTGGGTTTGAGTTCTGGCTCCACCTCCTATCAGCTGGGTGACCCTGGCCAAGTAAATTCACCTCTCTGCCTCAGTTTCCTTGCTGTAAAGCGAGGACACCAACAGCACCAAGTTTGGAGTGTCGCCCCACCTCCCCACCACCCAGCCTCGTGGCTGCTGCCCTGACTCAGAGGAGCCGCATGTGGCAGGTGCTGAGGAAATCCCGGCACTGGCGAGTGCACATCAAGTGTGGCTGTGCTGTTACTGTCATCGCCGGGATCATTACGCGAGAGGCAGCAGTGAGGTGTGCTGGGGAGCTTCCAGAAGCAGGTCAAATTCTGATTACACACCAAGGAACAGGGACACGGGACACGTCCAGCACTGACGCCATGACGCCCAGGGCCAGGGGAGCCGGGGAAGACTTTCTGGAGGAGCCATCATGGCAGAGAACAGCCCAGAAAGCAAAACGGCCGGCAATGATGAGCACCGACTTGGAGGCCTGAGAGCAGCCCAGTCTCTCCGCTCTGGGCCACCTGGCCAGGCCACTGAAGCTCTCTGATCCTTTCCCGCATCTGTAAAATGGGACAAGCATGCTGCCCACGTCCCTGAACTGCTGCAGGACACAGCACGGCCATGCCCGCAAAGGCATTCAGAAACACTTGCAAACCAGAGCCCGCCCTGTTTCCGAGGACACCCCACCCTCCTGTGAGCACATGGCACCCACCCTTGTGGCCACCATTTGGGCTGTTCTCCTGGGACACTGGCGGAACAAGTGCTGTGGCCCAGCACTGGGACCTCCTCCCAGCTCCTGAATAGATGCTCCTGAAGTTTGTTCATCCAGGAAGCCCCTCGCTGGTCCTTCCCCCATAACCAACTTCTCCCCACACGCTCTGACCCAAACCACAGGATCCCTGGCATCTCCCCACCTTCCCACCACCCGGCACAAGCTACACACAGCTGTTGGGTCTTGGCTCACCTCTCTAAAGCTATCACCTGCACGGAGAATCATCCCTGCTCAAGAATCGTCCACACCCCCTTGAGTGAAGCCTGTGGCCCTTCCAGGCCTCTGCAACCTGACCCTGTGTACCTTCCTGTGACAGGCTGAATTGTGTCCCAACCCCCTGTGCCCAAGAATGGGACTGCATTGGGAGACAGGGTCATTAAGGAGGTAATTAAGGTAAAATAGGGTCACTAGTGTGGGCCCTAATCCAATCTGACTGTGTCTGTTCAAGAAGAGACCAGGACAGAGACACACTGAAGAAGACCACGTGCACACACAGGGAGCCGACGGCCGTCTGCAGGCCACGGGGAGGGTCTCGGAAGAAATCAAGCCTGCCAAAGCTTGGAGAGGAAACTTCTGGTCTCCAGAACGGTGAGATGATAAATTTCTCATCTGTCGCACTGTTATGCAGCCCTAGCAAACAAACACACCGCCCAGCACCCCTCTGACTGCAGAACCCAAGATCCTCCCCAGCCAGACCCTGGCTCCTGACTGTGCTCTCCACACCTCTGGGGTTTTCCTCCTCCCCCACCACTTGGCGGCAACCCACTCTTCCAAGCCCCACCAAGCTCCAGCTCTTCCCCAAGCCCTGGAGAAGGAGCTGTCCGTCGCTGGGCCCCCCAAGAGCACTCACCAGGCGGCTTCTACCGACAGCCGCGCTTTCCCAGTACCTTTCTTGCATTGCTACCCTGTTGTGTTGTTTGTCTCTTGTACTCTGTGAAACTTTCACACGCTTGGGTTCTGATTCAGTAACTAGGATAGAATGTTCCCTGGGGACAGGAGAAGGCAGGCTTACGTAAGCGCCATCCCTTTGGTAAGGGTGCACGTGTGAAGATGAACTGACAGGTGGAGGAAGTCGCTGCGAGTGCTGGAAACAGGAAGGGAGCAGAGAGCCAGCACAGCCCCAAAAGAAGAAAGGGAGCCACCGAGTGGCGCTGTTGGCCTTGGGCAGCCCTGATGGCAGCTGCAGGAGGACCTGAATGAGCCTGGTGGGCCGATCTGCAAGCTCGAGTGCTCATGACTCATTTAGCGTCTGACTGTCCAAAGTCCCCCTCCCGCTGCTATAATGCAGTCAGGAGGCAGGAGCCCCGTGCTGCTGAGTTCTAGGCAGGAAAGACGTTCTGTGCCTTCTGGGTGAACCAAGTTTTACCCTGACAGCAGCTCTGAAAACAACCCAAATGGCTTTCTGGCCCGCGATGACGATGGCAGCCACCCAGTAATGCCCAACACTGAAGTCACAGGCATGTGGGGGCCGGAAAGCTGCTGCGGGCCTGGGCCAGGAGGGGGACGCCAGGCAAGGCCTGTATGACAGACCTCGGATGAGAGGAAGCAGAAGACAGAATTGTTCCCAGATCTCAAAGGACTTAGAGCAACGTGTGAGGAGCTGGGCACATCCTCACCACCGCAGGACAATGTCCTGTCCACCTGGCCCAGCCCAGAGCGCTCCAGGCCCCTGCCACAGCCAACTATGTGCCCTTGTCCCAGCGGGGCAGCCTCCCTGCCCACGTCTCCACCCCCCTTCAGAAGAGCAGCGTGTCCAGTCCCTCCTCCTTGCTTCCAGAGCACGCCCCTCGAACCTGCCACAGCCGTTCCCTCTGCACTCGCTTAGGGCAAGTGACTCACCTCTCCCTGCAGCCCGAGGCCCCTTGAGAGCAGGGCCAGTGCAGGCTGGATTTGTAGGGGGATTTGTGGGGCTTCAAAAAGGATGGAAACAATCAAATAGCAGTGACATCATGAGTGTATCTTTAGGCCCATTAACAGTCCTGGATGAGAGAAAATGGAAATAACATGTTTTGTTTTGTTTGTTAAAGAACTAAAAGTTCCAGGCCCTGAAGCTGGTGTGCCCTGGGGATGTGGGGACCAGGAGCTGGACTCTCAGGAGCCACGTGAAACTCGGCTGCAGCTCTGGGCGGCTCCCAGGAGCAGCAGACCCTCACCCTTGCAGCCCTTACGGCGGATGCAGCAGCCCCTGCCAAGGGCTGTGGGCAGGCTGGGGTGCGTGCAGTGGTGGATACTAAAAGCCGGGTTCCAATCCTAGATTCACTGTCTCACCCTGGGCTGACCACTCATCGTCTCTGTGCCTCAGTTTCCACACCTGCAAACTGGGGACAACAGCACCTACTGCAGAGGTTGCTGTGAGAACTGAGTTAGCGCACTGACACTGCATGGTAGGCGGTAAGCGCTATGTCAGTCTTTGACCAGCTGGAGTTTGGTCCGCCTCCCCCTTGCTCACTGAGGTCCACCCGATGACCCTGCGGACCCAGGAAGGGGTCCGGAGGGCTCCTCAGGAGTGAGCAGCATCTCGTGAGCACCAGGCACAGGGACACAGGTGCCCTTGCAGGCGCCCCAGGGGCAAGGGAAGCCCCATCAGGCACTGAGGACCAGGTCACCAAAAGGCAGCCCAGAGCAAGGCTCCCTCAGGCAGGACTGAGCCTGCCCAGCCGTTGAGTTCACCCAGAGCATTTAGGGAAAAGAAGGGTCACGTGAGGACCACGGGTGCGAAGGAAGGCCAGGACTCCTTTGAGAGGTCTGCACCATCACCAGGCCCCTGACCACACAAGCCAAGCAGGGCCCTCGCAGGCCTCGGGGCCGGGGGCCCAGGCCAGGACTGGGGAGGGTGTGGACGTGGCTCCCTGTTCCCAGGTGGGTGAGGGGGGATGAACAGGTGTGATCCGTGGGGCCCAGGATGAGGCTGAGCCAGTGCTCTGCAGCTCCTGCCATCTCAGGGGGTGTGTCTAGGCTCCTCCCCAGCCTTGAAGTCCTCCATGGTCTAGGGCCTGCCTACATCCCCTCCTTCCGCCATCATCAACCTCCAAGCTCTGGACAAAATGAGCTTCGCTCGGTCCCTCAATCAAGCTCCCACCACTGAGCATAGGCTCAGTGCCCCCACCCCAGGCGCCTGGTCACCCTAGCATAGAGGCTTGCGCAGTGTCTGCTCCGCTGGCGGGAAGGGAGACCCAGGGAGGACAGGGCCTGCGGCTGTCTTGCTCACTTCTGAGTGCCTGGGACCCCCTCTCCCCCGCCCCGGGAACCTAGAACACTGCTTTGTGCAGACGTGACCAGGCCGGGGTGGCCCCCACGTTTGCAGTGTCCGGATGAGACTGGCATGTGAAGCAGACTGTCTTCACCAGTGCGGGTCCCCATCCAACCAGCTGAAGGCCTGACTAGAACAGAAGGTGGCGTAAGAACACTCACGGCCCTGCCTCACTGTTTCCAAGCTGGGACATCGTCTCCACACTCGGACTGCAACTTACACCGCCGGCTCTCCCAGCCCTCGGCCTTTGGACTTGGACTAGAACTCACACCGCTGGCTCTCCTGGGACTTCTCAGCCCCACAAGTATGTGAACCAAGGTCTTACATGCCTCTCTCCATTATGACGTGGACTCTAAATGCTGCCCCTCTGGACGTGGGCTGACCCTACAGCCTCACAGAAGAATAGAAAATGGACTCTGGAGGTAAAGCCGCAAGAGGCTCTCTTTCTCGGGAGCAGCCCCTGGGTCCTGGAGCCGCCAGGTAAGTAGTCTGGCTCCTGCACTGCGGCCATGCTGGGCAGCCATGCAAGACTGCCTGGCCACGGAGAAGCGTCTGGCTGAGCCCAGTCACGCTGTAGATTTAGGAAGAAAACAAGTATGTTGTTTCAAGCCACTGTTTTGGCTGCCACAGCAACTCACGGAGATGATGTGTGCAGCGCTTCAGTGTCAGCCACCACGATGGACACATGCAGCGTGCTCCAGGCCAGCACCAAACACTCACAGGCGCCAACTCATGTGACCTTTACGGCAATGCCGTGGCGCAGATCACCGTCACCATCTCCATTTTGCACATGAGGAAACGGAGGCCCTGAGTGGTTACGAGGTCGAGAGCAAAGCCAACATGCAGCAGAGCAGGGGTCCCGCACAGGCAGCTGGGCTCTAAGCCACATCCTGAACCACTGGTGAACCGCCTCATTTCTCTCCACTCTCATCACGCCCGCTTAGGAACAGGGTTCCTGTCCTGCTTCAGAGACCAGGATGCAGGCCCCGGGCCAGCTATGCCTCCCTAACACCATGTGGCCGGCCCCTGGGGCCGCTGGGCTGGACACTCACACTGCCTGGGTTGGTGTGACCTTGAAAAAGTGACTTTACCTCATGGTGCCTTAGTTTCCTGATCTGTAAAATGGGGATAGAGTGGTCTTGCTCATGGAGTTGCCATGAGGACCAAAGGAGCTAATACACAAGGCACTTAAAACAGAAACCAGCACACAGCAGACACAGAGCAGATTCCACCATCCTTCCCATCGTCATCATGACTAGTAGTAGTATTTCACAGGCCACCATTCAAAAAAAATCCAAGATGACCTTGGAGAGCCCACCACTGCTCTGCCTGGCCTGATGAAGCCCCAGGGGAGGCAGGAGACTGGAGATACTCGAGGGCAACGTGCCTCCTCCCTCCCAGGGATGCTTCTCTTGACCTCAGGCACTGAAGGAGCCGGAGCCTTCTCGTCCATCTGCCCACCAGGACAGAACTCACACTCTGAAAGCAGAGCAGCGGCAAATTTCTAAGCCGCCCCCAGAGGGCCACCGAGACCTGCGTCACTCTCCTGGCAGAATGCGCAGCTTTGAGCCAGCCTTCCTCGTGCCTGGAATACAAGGTTGGATCTGGGGCTGCCAGTCGCCAGAACAGGACCAGAGAAAACACAAGGAGCGTCCCCAGCCTGACAGTGTTCTCGGCCAGGCAGAGGCCCCGAGGCGGCAGAGTGAGCTCCCTCGCAGAGTCTTCTCCGGGGGCCTGAGGAGAGGGGAGGGAGGAGGATGGTTCTGGCCGTGGGTCCCTGATGCCACAGTGTGGTAGCAAGGCCACTCAGGCCAGTGCCATCCCCAAACCCCAGCACAAGAAAGGCTGTCACCCAGAGGGACTTTTCTTAGCCACTGGGCCTTCCCTTGTGCTGCACCTCCCGCCACGAATATCCCCCTTCTCTCTCTGCCTGTCAACTAGAAGCCCCAGGATTCAGCCCAGGCTGGGGGCTTATTACTATTTGTCGCTTACAAGGGCCCCTCCCTTGTGGCCTTTCTTGGTAGCCATGGAGGCATCCAGCCCACCTCTTGGTGCCCCCGTGGCACTGTCCTGCCCCTGCGGGTCTGGCACACGATCACGGCTGTGGCTTGCCCTGCGTCTCCTTCTCCTCGCCTCGTCCTCTGGCCGCCCAGATGCTTGCCAGGGCTGCCTGTCTATCTCTGGGCTCCATCCCTCCTACTCCTGCCCACTGCCGCCACCCTCACCGAGACCTCCGTCCCTTCCCTGATACCGCAGCAGCCTCACCACAGCCTCCCTGCCCTCACTCACAGGCAAAGTCAAAACTGGCACCCAAGGTCCCCTGGGGCTCAGCATGGGGCTCTCTCCAGCAACACAGATGGCCCCGTTTCTCTGGAACATCCTATCCTGCTCTCTCTCCCTGGAATGGTTCTCACCTTCCTCCAGCTCAGCCCACTGTCTCAGAGCCACTTCAGATACAACCTCTGCGAGAGCCCCACGGATTACCAGGAGCACTGCCTGCTCCCCAAGCCCATGACCCCGCCTGTCAAAGTCAGCCCTCCCCCGGGACATCTCTGTTTAGAGGCTCCCCCAGTGCATCTGCTTATTATGCATCTAACTCTTGAAAACATCCTTCTCTCCTCTGCACGTCTATTGAGCACCTACTGCATCCCAGGTCCTGACCTGGGGACCCCAGGTCCCTAAAGACGCACTTGCTCCCTGTCCTTGAGGCCGCCACAATTGGATGGAGAAGAGAGCAGCCAGTGACAATGCAACAGGATGAGTGTGTGACCGAGGAGGGGGGAGGGCACAGAGGCACACACGGGGAAGGGAGTGTGCAGCCAAGAGGGCTTCTAGGAGGAGTGTCCTGAACCAAACCCCAAAGCTGGAGCTAGTCAAAGGGGCTGAGGGTATTCCAGAGAGAACACCATGGACAAGGGCCACGGGTCAAGAGGGGGTGCCCGTGGGGGTTGGCACGGCTGCAATGTAGAACGTGAGGGCCATATGGCAAGAGATGCCACCCAGGTGAGGGGATGGGCAGGGGCCCCATGCCCTGAGATGCCTGGCACAGGTGACAGGGCCCAGAGAGACTTAGTAATACCAACTAAATTCCACTCAACTTAGAAGCATGTAAGGAAAAACCCTTGTGTCTGCTCAGTGTGACAGGCAGAATCCTAGGGTGCCCTCAAGAGTCTCTGTCCCCTGGTGGGTCCCCTGGTGTACTCGCCCTACATAATCGCCAGGACTGTCCAGGCGATGGGTGCTATTTGGTGATCAGGTTACGCTACACTGTTGCCCTCCAAACAGGGGGGATCCAGGTGGGCCCTATTCCATCACACATGGTGTTTTCTCAGGAGAGGACATGGGAGATTCAAGGCACAATGACTGGACCGCTGGGGCTGGCTTGCAGATGGAGGGGCCACATGAGAAGGGACGCAGGGCCTATAGCAGCTGCCAGCCAGCAAGGACAGGGACTTCAATCTTATAGCCACAAGGAACTGGGTTCTGCCAACCAGAGTGAGCTTGGAGGTGGATTCTTTCCTGGGGTCTCCAGCACGTAGCCCACCTGTGACACCCTGAGCAAGGACCCAGCCATACCACTCGGGTTTCTGCCCCTCCCAGCCGTGAGATAATCAGCGGGTGCTGTTGTAAGCCAAGTGGTCTGTTGTCCTCTGTCATGGGGCAATAGGAAACTGATCCACTAATTGTGTTATCTGGAGTGGCTGGGGGAAGGAGAGTGGCATTTCACCAGTGGCTACAGCCCCCTGTCCTGCGCCCTGAAGGTCTTGCCGCAGCTGCCACCTCCCTGTTAGCAGCTCAATCCTCAGGGAGCTCGCTGACTACAGGTGAGCTGTTGTGGGAAAACACCGGACGATGGGGACCTGGCCTGCACCTGGGGGGAGAGAATCATTCCTGGACAGGGACAAAGGACCCCAAATGCCACGACATTATGACCCGGTGAAGTGTGCCATGGTCGGCTGGACCGGTTTTACTCCCATCTGACTTAGCTAGTGACCCGTCTCATTGTGTGGGGCCAGAGAGCCGTTTGCACCCAGAATGTCCGCAGCCCAGGACCCGGGGGGAGCCCGGCACTGGCCCAGGCGGAGGCACAGACATTTCTGACTCCAGTGTCTAAGCCCGGCGGCTGCTGGAAACGTGGACAGACTCCGTGGCAGCTGTTCCCCTGATTTACAGCCCCTCTGGGCCCGGGGCAGATGCTCACTGCCCCCTCTCAGCTCCAACTCCCAGAACGCAGCAGCCTGTTTGCATTCAAGACATTTTTAAAACGTTTGGAGTACTCTTTCTGGCAATACCTAGTCTAAAAGCAGAACATCTTAGCTTGGCCCCACTGCAAAGAAGATGCTTACAATGGTGAAACGGTCCATATTTCTTAACAATGGGACAATTTCTTTCAAATAAAAAGGGTTCTAATTGATCAACAAGAAAAAGACCAAACAACTCAATAAAAAAATATGGGAGACAAACATGACATGATTCACTCACAGAAGAAATTCGAATGGGGACAATGGACACAGGACGGGATGCTCCATCTTGCCAGCAGTGACAGATATGCAGAGTAAGATGAGCTGGATATCGCTTCCCCCAGGCAGACTGGCACAATTAGGGGTAAAATGTGTCCAGACTTTTTGAAGGGCAATCCAGCAAGATCTGTCAGCGTGAGGAATGTTTATAATCTTTGGCCGAGAAATTCCACTTTAGGGATTAATTTTATAAAAATACACAAAGATCTGTCTACTGCAGCCCAGTTTGTTAAAAAACAACAACAACAAAATCCAAACAAAACTGGAATGACCTTATGAGCCCAGCAGAAATGATGATTCGATCACTCACATGTTGAAATATTATGTTGCCATCAAAAAGGGCAGACCTAATTCTCTCATCTTTGTGGGCTAACATGGGAAGAAGCCGACATAAACATTAAGCGGAGGCAATGAATTGCACCAGGACACATGCAGTATGATACTGTTTCTAAAAACTGCACATATATTTCCACATGTATAAGAAAGGGAGGGGACAGATTCCAAACTGTGAACAGCAGCTGACTCTGGGGAGTTAGGCTGGCGTTAAACAGATGTGCACGTTGCCAGCAATTAGGGTCCTGCGCAGTAATAGCTGGAATATAAGGACGGGTTTGGGCACCAATGGAGGGGAGGCCCACCCAGTCCAGGAATTCCTGAGTATGCCGAGTGGAGCAGGCCTCTCACCAGAAACCCCTCAAACGTGGGAGGGGGACTCCATAGCTGATTAGAAGGAAAAGGCTAAATACTGCAGTATTTCATTGATTCTAAGGTGTGCTTTTTTGTATTTTTCACCTCTGAAATTGTGATGTGTCTCAGAATCAATATTTTGTCACAATTTACATAAGTTTTTTCTTTCTTACTAGAATATAAAATATCGGTGAATCTTACAATTGGTGGTGAAATTTAGTACAACCTCCCCCCCAGAATGAAGATTCATGTTAACACATTAAAGGCTCTGAAAAGTCCTGCAACAAAGAAACATGCAATCCTGATTTCTCCAACATATCCGACATTTTTTCCTTTCCCTTATTTTAGCCTTTCCTTTTGCTTACATATGAGACTATGGTGGGGCTCCACGAGGTGCCACCCTGTACCCTGTGGTGTCTGGGAAGCTGCAAGGGGGTCCTGTCATGCTCTAGTGCAGCTGTATGAGGATCGTTTGGCAAACAAGGCAATACAACAGTAGCAACTACTGTGGGCAAGAACCATCAATGGAGGGCACAACAGCAGAGCGAAGGTACAATGAGAGACACGATATGTACAAAGTATCTTCTTACAAGATTCTTGCCAACTACAAAGGAAAAAATAAAAATTTATAGTGAAAAACCTAGCACATTTTAGCCAAATAACTGCTGCTGAACATACACGAGACACTGTCATCATGTGTCTCCGGACACGATGTGCGAAGAGGGCCCAGCAGCCATTTGTCTCTACGAGGGCTTTAGGAGGCCTGGACTGAAGACCTCTACAGGAAAAGCTGAACCCAGGCAACGGGGCCACTGCCCTCCAGGCACAGCCCCCAGCACTGTAGCGAGAGGCGGGTGAGGCCGCTGGAGGGAAGCTGGGGGTCCACTCATCCTGACGCCCAATATACACAGGGACCCCTCATCCCCTCCTGCAGCATTCCTGCCCCAAAGGCATAACTCGGCCCAACCATGGAAAACACCAGATAAACGCAAACGGATGGGCGCTCTGCTAAATAAATGTCCAGGCTCTTCCAAAGTGTCACCGTCATTAAGGAAAAACACCCTGAAGTTCCATCCCAGATGGCAGGAGAGCACAGAGAATGACAACCAGACCAGGAAAGGGGTAACAGCAGGACAACTGGGAAGTCAGAATAATTAACAGTATTAATAGTATTGTCATCAGCGTCAACCTCCTGGTTTAGATAAGTACATCATGGTCGCAGAGGATGTCAACACTAGAAGAAGCTGTGCAAAGCATATACAGGAACTTTGTGCACTATCTTTGCAACTTTTTTTGTATGTCTAAAATGACTCAAAAATAAAAATTCTACCAAATGAACCTGTACAATGTGAGCTTTACTATAAATCTAAAAGTCAATAAAAGCCCACCTGTGTGCATGATGGGTACCCTGAAAACACTCCTTGTGTGGGGAGATAAACCCAGCCTCTATATTTGCAAACATGGGGCTGGGCACGTGGGGAGAAAGGACAGAGGGGGAGCGCCTGCCCCGGCGGGGCCTGGTCCAGCAAGGGCACGGCGGCAGCTGCACTTAGTGCTATGCTAATGCTAGTTCAGGAACACAGGACTTGCAGGATCGCAGCACACAGGGTGTGATCCGAAACCCACAATGCACTGCCCCCCAGGGGCATTCCCACCTATTGAGGAATCCTTACGCAACCCTATGAGGAAGGTGCCACTGTCATTATCCCCCTCCCCATTTTACAGATAGGAAAGCGGAGGCTCAATGCAATCAAATAACGTGCTAGAAGCACGCAGCTGGGTGTTCAGCAGAGGACATGAACCCAGGCAGTCTGACTCTAGATTCACCACGGTGCTGCTTCCGACAAGATCCCTGCCGAGGTGTGGGTCCCATGCAGAGAGCACTAGACTGAGAGTCACAAAGGTGCTGAGTGGCCCTGGGTCAGTCCTGCAACCACTCTGAGCCTCTTTCCTTGTCTTTAAAGACATAGAGAAGAACAGTTGTAGGGGCTTGGAGAGCTCAAGATCTTTCAGCTAGAAAGATATTAGGTGGGCTGTAAACTTACACTGAAGTGTAAATGGCTGGTGTCAGGTACTTTCGGATTGACCTGGCCAATAAGGAGGTTTTGAGTATCCATCTGGCCCTACTACATCCCAGGGAAGAGAGGCAGAGATTTTTCACCGGGGGACTGGGAGACTCTTCTCAAGAGAAGGAGAAAGAAGGTTCCTGTGAGTGTTGAGTCTGGAGAGGCTTAGTCACCATGGTGAGGGGAAAGGAATTTGGGAGAGGGAGCCAGAAGTCCCAAACAGTCTGGTTCACCAATGGCCAGGGACAGCCCTGCAAACTCAGGGTCTGCAGGGATGGCCTAGTGGAGCCATCAGAGCCTGGTGGGGTGACTGGGGGAGTGCCTCCCGAAGGGAGCTGTCTGTGGTTTGGGAGGAGACAGGGCGTCCCCGAAGGCTCTGTAGGAAGGCCAAGGATAAGACCAAGCAGCCTCTGTGTGGCAGGTGAGCAGGAAGCCTGGCAGGCCCACCTGGACCACGTGGGGATCTCGTCCAGAAGCCACCGAGCTGGGTAAGGTCAGACGGAGGCGGCTATGGGTGGAGGGGCAGCTCCTGCCTTGCTGGGTCCCTGCCATGGTCCTGAAGGCTCCGAGGGCCCAGAAAGGCTAAGCTCTGAGAGAGCAGACGGGTTTGCTTCCCCAAGAATGGATCTGTACCTCCAGGGGGTTCCTGACCAGTCGCCATGAGAGCTCATTTCTGCGGGGAGCCTGCAGACCTGTGCTCTAGACTGAGGCTGAGCAAGCAGGAGTTTGGCAGGGCCCAGCAGCCATTTGTCTCTACCAGGGCCCTTAGGAGGCCTGGACTGAAGACCTCTACAGGAAAAGCTGAACCCAGGCAAAGGGCCACTGTCCTCCAGGCACAGCCCCCAGCACTGTAGCAAGAGGCGGGTGAGGCTGCTGGAGGGAAGCTGGGGGTCCACTCATCCTGACGCCCAATGTACACAGGGACCCCTCATCCCCTGCTGCAGCTAGGCCAGGGTGGGCAGATGCCAAGGAAAGGGCCCTGGAGTGGGCCTTTGGGCCTTGGCTGTGGGGTGCAGGAGAGGGGATGGAGGCGGGGTGAACCTAGGGAGGTGCTCCTTGGAACCAGTTCTGCTCTCAGTGTGTTCTGGCCTCTGCTGCCTCAGCTCAGAGCCTGGCCACCAGGGCTGATGCTTTCGGGGTTCTTGGGTCCCTGGGAGCTGACAGAGTTCATCTCAGAACAGGATCTCTGAAGAAAGCCGTGGGTAGCGGGTGGAGCATCCCCCGCAGGGCAGGATGCCTGGATGGCAGCGAGGGTGGACCCTGGCCCCAGGCCTCCTGCAGCAGGGCTGGCCTTTGCCCCAAGCCAGGAGCAGGAGCAGCCCCACCGGGGGCCAGCAGAGGTCAGAAGGCAGGAGGGACACAGAGAGCTAGCTGCAAAACAGACGTCTGGAGTGAGGCAGGAAGGTTAGTTTGGGCTTCAACAAGGAGCTTGGCTTTAAGACACACCAGCTCTAAAACTTCACATGAGTTACCTCCCTAGGGTTCCGAGTTCTCGCCTATAAAGGAGGAATATAGCAGCTGTGTCGGGAGGATCGGCAAGGAGGACAGGAGGAGCTGCCCACCCGGACCAGGCCAGGTCCCAGGTGCTCACAGGCACCATCTCATCCTCTGCCCCCAGCTCCAGGCAGGGCACTGACCTGGCAGGTGCCAGAAGGGAGGTGCATGAGGACTCAGAGCAGGGGCAGAGTTCAGTCCCTGCTGCCTCCCAACACCCACGAGGCACCTACCTTGGCCTGGCCCACAGCTGGTGCTCAGCTGCCCTGGGGCGGGGGTGTTCCAGGGGCCCTAAGCACCACCCTGCTCTGCAGACCCTCCACCTCTACCTGAAAGGAGGGGTCCATGAAAGGGTGGCAGATGGTGGCCCACGTGGAAATGAGGACAGTGTCTCTCCCACACACCCCTAAAGTCCAGGAAGCGGAACCATAGCCAAGCACCCACCCCCGAGGGGCCCTCACCCCCCTGGTCAGCGTGTGGGGCCTGGCACCCTGTCCTTCCTCGTCCCAGACCCCTCAATGGGGCCTGTCGTCCTCTCGGCGTTGGCCCCGTGGGCTGGGTAGGCAGGCGGGCACTGAGGGAGTGTTGGGGCGGGGTCGACACCGCTTCACAGATGCACAAATGACTCAGAGGGGCAGTGACTGGCCCAGGTGTGCTAAGATTTCGGCCCAGGTCTGCCAGCCACAAGGCCCTCATTCTCTCCTACTCTGAAAGGAAAGAATGTCTTCTGCCCTCAGAAAGAAGGCAGGATTCTGTTCCTCCCCACTAACAGCGTGGGGCAGAGATTCAGTGACCGTTTGAAGCAGAGCAGCTTGTGGACCCTGGGGACCTTCTCTGGCCAGTATCACCTGGATAGCATGACCTGCCCACAGGTGCAGAGTCTCTGACGGTATCCATCCTCACCTCGGCCCCCGTCAGCCACAGGGGCTGGGGGAGCAGGCGGCAGTGCATACAGGGCTTAGCAGCTGGGCTCAGGAACCGCCGCTAGGAGCAGACCCAGACTGTGTGGCTCCCTATCCTGGACCTACCCCCAGTAGCTCTGTGACCTTAAGTGACTTAGTTCAATGCACCTTAGCATCCTCATCTCCAAAACAGGGATGAAAGCAGGACCTTCCTCATAGAGGCGCCATGCGCACTAAATTAGCAATTACTATGTGGAAAGTTCTTAATGCAGTGCCTGGCACCTAGTAAGTGCTAAGTGCCTGCCTGAGAGATGACAAAAGCACAGCTCAGGCCACATGGGGGCAGGGGATGGACGGACGTCTGAGGCCTGGCCTTAGACTCCAAGGCCCTTCCCACCCCCAGCCCTTTGCAGCTCACCAAGGGCAGATGGCCAGCCCTGACTCTGAGTGCAACCCCCTAACCTACAAACACCCACCCTGCAGTCCTCCCCACCCCCCAGGCAGAGGCTCTTCGGGGAATTATTTCTCCCAGACTCTAAGGAATGTTATTTTCTCTTTACTTGGTGTCTAGATTACTCATTTTCAGTACAGCTTTCAAATGGCCTCCAAGATGAGCTCTGATTAAATTCCCATAAAAACACAGGCAGGAATGCTCGGTCTGTGGCATGCACACCCCCTCACCAGGGAGGCCTGGCGTCCAGGACAAGCCATCTGTCACCTGCAACACATGTGTGGGAGCTTCTGGAGAGCCACCCCTCACCCCAGAGTCAACAGCGCTCTCAAGGACCTCTCCAGCCTATTGCCCTGTGGCCCGAGACCCTCCACACCTGCTGTCCCTGGGGACAGAGCACAAACCCAGGCCACCCAATCATGGCCCAGGTGCCTTTTCACACATGGCTGTAGCCAGTTCAGAAGCCAGCAAGAGTCTTGCCCAGAATCACTCAGCCTGGGCTGGTGACTGGCCTTGGGGCTTCCATCTCTGGACCCTGGCCCTGTGTGGCAGAGTGAGCAGCCAACGGAAGAAACGGCCTGCGAACGCATGCCAGGCAAATCACAGTTGGTCACCGCGGGCTCCTCCCTCCCTCCCCTATGCCTGCGCCAGGCAAGGCTTAATTTCTAGGAGGCTTCTGTGCGTGGTTTGAATCACATCCAGGCTCAGTGTTGCCTGTGCCTCTGCCTCAGGGACATGGGTGTGGAGAGGGAAGTGGGCGTGGGTGCGTGTCCCCCTAGTGGTGCCTCCCAGAAGCCATCATCTATGAGGGAAAACCGAGGGGCATGTCCCTCTGCAAGCCTCCAGGCCTCTTGGTCTCCAGCGGCTGCACAGACAGGACTGCCACGAGGTCACAGGCTGAGGCTACATCCCTGGCCATCCAGAGGCGGAACGGTCATTCCGAGGTCTTCACCCATGGGAAAGGTGGGTCCCCAGACAGGGGCCCACGTCTTGGGAGGTGACACGGCAGACAGCTCACAATTCTCCAAAACTCACTCTAGCCCTTCTTCCCATGGTGACAAAACAACTGAATTTTAGCTGGGCACTTGGCCGTCCAGAACAAGGACTGTATTTCCCAACTCCCTTGCAGCTCAGTAGGTGACTAATTCTGACCAGGGATGTAAGAACGGAATGTCATGTTGTAGCTTCCAGAACCCTTCCTTCAACGATAACTGGGGCCTGTTCTCCTTTGCTTCCTTGTTCCTAGCCATGCTCTCCATCCTACTGTCTAGATCTTGGATGCGAGGGCTGGAAGTTCAGCCACTATCTGGGATCAGGAGGGCAACGCTAGGGAGGAATAGTGAGCCAGAAGAAGCCGGGGTCCCTGCCACCGCACACCAGTGCCGGATGGGGCTCCTCTGGGCTTTTGCTGGAGATGAAGTCCTATCTCATTTAAGCCACCATTATCTTGGGTCTCTGCTGTTGCCAACTGAGTGGGTGGGTTTGAGGCTGACAGATCTGAGGCAAAGCAATGACCCTGCTCGCCTCCAGGCTCTGATTTAGATGAGACTGAGCTCTGGGAACATGGGATTGAGATGGCACTGACCAAGGCTGCCCAGAGACGCAGACAGGCGAGGCCACGAGCTCCGGGAGCAGGCCTCAGCCGCCTCCCTGACGTGAAGGGGAGGGAGGTTCTCCCTGCAGATGCTCCGCAGGGAGGCAGATGGCCCACCCGAGTGTGGACGCTCGGTGCAAGCGCTCTGCCTGTTATGTGGGGATGGCCTCCCCATGAGCCATGGCCCTCTCCCCACCCCCACTGCGGAGCAAGGGGCCCTGGTCATCCCCTCCCCACTACCCATCACCAAGGACCCAGGCAGCCCTGCAGCAGCCTCCCGCCAGCTCTGTTCCCTGCAGCCACTCAGGTTCTCTGAGAACAGGGAGAGAAGCCTTAGCAGGAGGGATGGTGACAACTCCAGGAAGTCTTGCCAAGCCCCTTCCTCCAACACAAAAGCAGTGTCACTTAGATTGCTATTATTATCTGAGGGAACTTCAAGGGTAATTATGGCCATTAACCATATGCCTAAAAGGGCTGCAGGCCCCCAGGAATAGCAGGGAGTGGGACAGAGGAGGGCCCAGGATGTGCCTCCTGGGAAGCCGTACTGCCTCTGCAGAGGGCAGGGGAGGCACCCACCCAGCAGTGCTGGGGAATGGACAGCCCCCCTGGTGGGCAGACCCGGGGTGGGCAGGAAAGGGCTCCAGGAAGTCCCAGCCTCCGACCACCCTCCTGGAAGAATGCGAGCCCAGGCTCAGCATACACGATAAGGAAAATCCAGGGTGCAGCACTCACGGCCCACCCATCCAACATTTCCTGCCGGCCTAGGACCAAGTGCCCAAGTGTGCTCTAGGCTTTGGCCAACAAGCTCTCGCTGGACCTCAAGGGGACTGGATCCTCTCCTGGATGACCCACACCTCTCCCATGATGGGCAGCTCCTGAACTTTCTAATCCCCCAACTGAACTGAGACATTCTCCTGCCCAAAGATCCTGACCTGTCCCCTCATGCCCCCAGGGGAAGCCCAACTCCAGGGTCTGGCAAGCAGGCATCAGAGCTCCCGGCTACCTACCTCCTGGACCTGCCTCTCCTCCTGCTATTCACACGCTGCCTCCTGCACCTGCTGCGGTCCAGCCTCATCAGTGGTTCATGCGCCCTGACCACACTGTGCACGCTCCGCCCTGAGCCCAGGCTCACCCTGAGCCCCAGCCCTGATTTTCTCTCCTGAAAACCTCACACACTCTAAGACCCAATCCAAACGCTTGGGCCCTGCCGTGGTGGTAGGGGCAGCTTCAGCAGCTGCCATTCCTGGGTGACCTGGTGGGCCGAGCACGTGCTAAGTAAGTGACCTACAGATGTCATCCCAATTATCCTGACAGCTGCGATGAACCAGTTATTACCCACATCTTCCAGACCACAGGCAGAACCGGAGCCAGTGACTTGTCCAAGTCCACATGGCTAGCACAGGCCCAGACCCACACCCAACCTCAGTCTGTCTCCTCCAAAGCCGGTGCTTTTGGCTCTAAAAAAGCCCCTTGCAGCACCTTCCTGAATCCCACCAGATGCGTCGCTCTTCTGACGGACTTGTCCAGGACCTGAGATGTGGCTGCTGACCTACCGTCTTCCTCCACCAGGTGGGCCTTCTAGTATTTTAATACAATCTCCTGTCCCTTCGTAGCCAGTGTCCAACAAACACGCCTTCCGTCCTTCCAGAACCAACGTTTGGCCAAAATGTCACCCACAGCAGACTGAGGTGAAGACGGTCCCAGGAGGGGATGTTCAGAGAGAATGTCACTGCAGCTCTTTATTCCCATCTGGACTCTGGACAAACCCAGGAAAGGAACCCAGAGGGAAGGGAGGCTGATGGTGGAGGCTGACCATGCCAGGCCGTGCAAGAAGGACGGCTGGTGTGCTGGGAAAGTCTGCCCATGTGGGGCCCCAGGACGACACCCGAATCCTCTACACACTGCTGGTGTCGGGCACCCAGGGAAAGAGGCCTGGAGACTCCTTTCAGGACAGCCGGACCCGATAGCCCGCTCTCCCACAGGACACTCCTCAGAGAAAGGGCCAAGGGCTCACCAACTCTCCAGGCCAAGGTCCTCAGCTGCACCCACATCAGGTGCTTGCTAGATTCACAGCCCTCTGGCCGTGGGCATGAAAGTTGAGCTTAGTGGGTAGAAGCCTGAGCCAGAGAGACCCGGAGGGTTGCTGGCCTGGCCACCTGTACGCTGTGTGGTGTCAGCACATCTGCTAACCTCTCAGAGCCTCTGTGACTCATCTGCAAAATGGGAAGGATCGTGGTGCTCACCTTTAAGAGCAATGAAAGAGAGAGTACCGGGAGAAGGCCTAACCCAAAGCCACGCACACAGCACATACCCAATAAATGCTGCTCTCGTATTCCACGACGGTCCCCTTGCAGAGGCGCTGCCTCTGGCCTTATAAGCCAAACTGGACCCACTGGTCCCACCATCACAGGAGATGATGCCTGGGGCCAAATCACCATCCAGGTTAGGGCTCAAGGCAGCCAGGTTAGGCCACAGTCACGGTCCACATGGCAGGGGGCAGGGGCTGCCTCTCCTGGCCCTAGGATGAATCCTCATGCAGCCCCAGGGCCTAGGCAAAGCACTTCTCCTTCAAATTGAACAAGAGCCCTCAGCAGGGAACACAGCAGGCAAAGAGAACTAGAAGGTTACTGTTAACATGAATCTCTACAAAAAGTCCTTCTCACATAAACAAACACCTTGAAAAGGCAGCCTTCACTTCTCTGGAGCTGCCTGCTCCCGGGGTGGGGAGATGAGTCCCCAAGGACGAGAGCCTGCAGCTGGCAGGAGAAGCTCACAGAGAGGGGGAGGATCCCACATGCAAGAACAGAGCATATCCCGTGAGGTCCAGCAGCCACGTCACATGTCTCCGTGTGTTTGATTAAGGGCCCTTCATTGCTGTCTGTCTCCTTGGCCCAGTTGCATAACTCCACTCGCCTGCCTGCTGCTGAGCCGTCTACGCACACTCTGCTCTCTGACCACTGTGTCATCGGGACACTTCATCACCACCTGATGGGCTCAACACAGCGCTCAGAGCCACTCTGCCAAAGAGCACACTGAGGTCACAGGAGGAGAATGAAAGGACCTCCCTGGAATGACTGCCCTTGCGGCATTCAACTGCTTCCTATCCCAAAGTACCCAACAAGTTGAGACCCCTCAGCCCCCACTTCACACGATGGCCTGCCGTGGACGGCAAGCCACACATGTCCATACCTTCCATGTAGGCCTCAATCTTCCGGATGAGCTCGTAGGACTTGGAGCGGTCAAGCAGGGTCCTGATGGCAGGGAGGGGGTCCAGGACGATGGTCTCGGGGTGGGCATCGATGTATTCCTGAAAGAAAAGCACACTCCCGGTTAGAGACCAGAGGCAGAGCTGAACAAGACTTTCCCCTCGAGCCCTCCATGCCCCAGCCCACACTCGTCCCAACCCACCGGCCCTGATTTCAGGGTGGGGCGCCACATCACTTTGGAGGGGCCGATCAGTGCACCCCAGCCCTGGGGCTGCGGCCTCAGGAAAGGACACATGACCCCAAGTCAGTCCTTGCAGGGGCAGGCTCAGGGCTCTTGCTGGCAATGCTGGGAGGAGCGTGCTCTCGGCCTCACGGAGGAGAAGGGAGCACAGAGGCTGGGTGCTGAGCACAGCCACTGGAAGGACTTAGAGAGAAGCCTGATGGAGGCAAGGCTCAGAAACAGAGCTGAGAAAAGGAGAGCAACCAGGTTCCAGTCAGGTCGTTTGACTCCTGGATAAAGCCTCACCTGAAACCAGTTCTGCTGCACATGCCAGATTATGCTAAATGAGCAACGGCCCAGCACCCCGCGCTGCTAAGGACTCTGCAGCAGGGCCGGGGAGAGTGGACCGAGGCTGGGAGTCGTCGAGTCTGTGGGAAGGTGTGGCAGAGAGAAATGTGCCACAGGGCAGCCACCGGCCACCAACACTCAAGTATTTCACTACATGGTAGGCACTAAGGAAATGCAAGAGAAATTCTGAGAAAAATCACAGTTTTTAAGAAATTTACAATATTCGTGGGAAAATAACCCTAATTTACATGGGAAAAATAGATACTTTAACGATAACAAAATTCAATAAAATACAGGACAAAATGTTTGTAGGAAAACAATAGGCAGAGAGACAGAAAAGTCCCAAGGATCCTGGCACTGCAACTTGTCCCCTTTGTGACAAGCCACCTGCGTAGGCCAGAGCAACTTGGGCAGACACAGTAAATGAGACCATCCCTCTGGCTCTAACACTCTGATCCTAAGGACAGAACTGTGGAACACTGGAGTGACAAGAAATGGCCTCCAGGGAAAGGCCGGGCTCGAGGAAGCCATTCCTCGGCTGCTGTGGGTTGAACTGCATCCCCCAGACACACATCCAAGTCCCAACCTTCTGGTACCTGTGAATGTGGCCTTATTTGGAAAGAGGGTCTTTGTAGATGTAATCAAGTTAAAATGAGACCACACAGGATATGTGTGGGCCCTAATCCACTGAGTGGTTTTCTTATAGGATGAGGGACATCTGGACCCAGACACGCAGGGACAATGCCATGTGAAGGCAGGCGCTGAGTGATGCCTCCACAAGCCAGGGAATGCCACAGATTGCCCCCACCCGCCAGAAGCTAGGAGGGGAACAGATTCTCCTCTGGAGCCTCCAGAAGGAACCGTCCTACTGACATCCCAATTTAGCAGTGTTAGCCTCCGGAACTGGGAGAGGATCAGTTTCTGCTGTGCTAAGCCACCGAGTTGTGATGCTTGGTTACCACAGCCCTAGGAGACCAATACACCAGCCGAAGCCGCCCACTGCCCCCCGCCCAGTCCACAGCACCAGTCCGTGAGGGAGCAAAGGCCGGGGAAAAAACACCCACGAGGCTTCTTTTCTAGTAAACCTTATCCACGAAAAGAAAGATCCTTTTGGAATTAGTTTTTTATAGTGAACTTACTTCGGTTCCTAGTAGTCATTTTAAGAGCTCTCAACACAAAAGCCAGAAATATTCATATCCACTTATAGGCCGAAATCTCTCTCTTTGTATTTTACACTGGAGAATCTGGCTACTGGCTCTTTTCATCTTTTGCTCTGACTGTCTAAAAATCCCTTTGTCCCTAAGTGGTGGCCGGCGTACCATCTGAGGCAGACTCATATCCCGCCTCCTGTGACTTGCATGAGACCTGCCTGCTCCCGGCCTCGGCAGTGCCTTTCTCTGCGCACGTGTGCTGCGGGCCTGCGTGCAAGAGAAGCTGCCTCCACGCTCCCTCCTCCCCTCAGAGACACGACTGGCGGCGCGTGGACTTGACCCCCGACCCGCTGCCTGTACGGTCCACGGCTGCTACCCGCTCGGAGCGTGGGGACCAGCCCAGAGGTTTCCCTGAGGAAGCGTTTATCCAGAGCTGCCATCGAGCCACGCGGCCCTCCCAGTTCCCCACTCCGCCGATCTCAGCCTCACCCTCACAGGAGCCTGCACTTGAGCCCCCGCCTCTCGTCTGGGGGCTCCCCGTGGGCAACTATCTTTCTTGGCACCACTCCTTTATCAGAGCGTGTTCTCCTGAACCTGGTCTGTGCCTCCACGAGAGCACGTCGTGCATGAGACCCTCCCCACACGAATGTATGGGATCACGTGAGTATCGCAATGTTAAAAGGTCATCCGCTCAAACTGCCCAGCTTTGGCAGTGCTCGGGGCATCTGCGTGTGATCCTGGCCAGCCAATTCAAGCCCCGAGTCATGAACTGAAGGCACTCGGCTGTCCTCACTCCCGTTCCCTAAACACACCAGGCAGCAGCCTGGTCGTGGGAGGGCTATGCGGCCAGAAGCCAAGAAACCCAGGCACCCAGAGTTTCGATTCTCGCCGTCACCTTCAGGCAAGCCCCTGGGCTGTCTCGGTCTTCTCACCTGTGACATGAGCAGTTACTGCAGGTGACCTTTAAGGTCCTTGCAAAGATAGCCTCACGTTCTGCGGGTCTAAATTGACTGAGAAAATCAAGCGGCGGTGTTTGTAAAGGCAAACAGACTTGAAGGCTGCAGAGGGGAGCTTTTCTAGAAGGAGAGAGACAGCTGCTTGCTAGAGGCATCGCAGGAACGGCAGGGCCACACACACGCTCCCCGCCTTCCCTGGAAGAGGAGGCAATATTGGAGACGCTTGCGGGGACTGAGGGCCCACTTCTCCGCAGCAACTGAGGCCGTGCACAACACGGACATGCTCCCTCCTCCCCACCGACATCCCCAGCGCCCCGAGAAAGGCATCGGCTCAGCTGCTGAGTAACACGAAGCTGATTCTGGTTCCACGTTTGTGTGTTAGGGCAGTGACCTTTGCAGAGTGAACTCAGAGTTATTAACATGTGAATTTAAGCCAAACTTATGAAGGAAAGGGGCTACATGAAACCAAAGGGGAAAATATCTGAAAAGCAAGGGCCAGAAGCTTTTGGCCTGGGACGAAAGCGTCAGTTATTATTCCCGAACACGATCCCTTCTGGGATGGAGACAGAGTGGGCAAAGCGTTTTTCCAATCACCCTGCTATCCACCAGTGCTTCCTTCCAAGCTTTTCAGCTTATCTACTATATCGAAGGCCTCATGCATTTTTCACAAGTCTCTCAGAATTACCAAACAAACTGCGGGAAGGGTGCACACCCTGTACCATTTTATCAGCACTCAGAGGAAGAAAGGCCCAAACCATCTCCATGGCAAATGGTAAACACCCGTTCCCTGGGGGGCCTGCCTGACCCAGCACACCCGGAGAGGAATCCTGGGAGCTGGGCAGCCTGGCTTTAAGCAGGAACTGACAGCCCCGGGTCAGGAGGGCCAGCGGGAGGGCTGGAAAACACCTGCGGCAGAGCCCAGCCAGGTGTCGCGCAGAACGCAAGCACTCCCAGGATTTTTTCAGATGTCCCGAGTCCACGGTGTGATGCCCACAGGGGCACCCAGCCCTCTGCTGGGCTGGCACTGAGAACCTGAGCCGAATGAGGACAAGACGAACATCAGAGATACGATTTCCTGTGCAGACCTGCAGGTAGGAAGTGAGTGGGGAGTGAGACACAGGGATTCTCCTATCTAAGAGAAAAATGTCGTCCGAAGTCCTGAGTTCAAATCCTGCCTCTGCCAATTACTCTTGTCTGGAAACAAGCTGGAGTTAATGCTCTGAGCGCCTCCTTTATTCGAAATGGACATTTTACACAGGAGGACAGCCTTCCTGCTAGCCGGGCTGCTCCCTGGTGTGTTTAGGGGAGAGGAGTGAGGACAGCTGTGTGCCTTCAGTTCATGACTCTG
>RJWJ010019795.1:0-29787 GCA_004363605.1 Indri indri | reverse complement strand
CGTAGCATCACACACTTCACGTGGCCAAACAGGAGCCCAGGTTTTCCCTCCTGAGCGTGTTTTCTCCAAGTCTCCCCATCCTGAGAAATGGCGTTACCCGCTGCCTGTTCGCTCAGGCCAGACGCTCGGAACTCGCTCCTCGTGATGTTCCTTCCCTTCCCGTCAGCAAATCCTGCAGGTTCTGCCCCTCCACTTCCCTTGATGTGTCCGCTGTTCTCTGTCTCCTTTGTTGTCACTCAGACTAAGCCATTCTCATCTCGTGCCTGGGCTTGTGTAAGAGTCTTCTAACTGGTCCCTCAATTCTAACTTTGCTCAGTGCCAAGCTGTGCTGGTCACAGCAGCCAGAGTGATCTTCTCAAAGTGCTGATTGGAGGCAGGCCCCTCGAGTTCCCCATGGCATTCAGAATAGATACCCTGCGGGATCTGCCTGCTCCTGCGCCATGGTCTCTGTCATTTACCACCTTCCAGCCACACTGCCTTCTTCTCTGTTCCTCACACACACCAGGCTCTTCCCCACCTCGGGGTCTTTGCACCGGCTGTTCCCCTTGCCTGGAACATTCCTCCCCAAGATCTTTGCTCAGCTGGTTCCTTCTCAACCTCCAGTTTTAATGTGCTGGCCTCTGAAAAACCTCTGGCCGTGCTATGGAGAACCCAGGCTTCTTCCTCACAGCATCTGCTCTATTTATCTTCAGTGAAAAATAATTACAGGTGGTTATGAGAGCTGTTTGCTTACTTGGACACTGGCCGCTCTTCCACTGGAGTTTACATTCCACAGGGGAGGGGCCTGTGGGGCTGGAGCCTGCTCTCAAGGGCTGATTCTCTGCAATCTTCCCCGTCAGTGATGTTGTGTTGGTCGCTTTGAATTGACCACGGTGGGGGGATTTACATGATAGTAATTGGTAAATGCTACAAAGAAGAATGATGGCTCCATCCCATCCCAAGAGCCAGAATTAGTTGGTAAACATTTTCTAGCACTCCCCTGCAAGAGAGTATATCTGCCCCCCAACTTTACCCTCAGCATCTAGAACACAAAAGATGATCAATATACATTTGTTCAATGAGACAGAAAAAAATGAATAGAAGTGTTCAGGCCTCTAAGACACTAACTAGCCTGCCAACAAAGGGTTGCAGGGGAATGTGATTCTCAGAGCCTCAGGGAGGAAAGGCACTTAGTGTACTGAATTTTGGCTTCAAAAGTCCTAGTCGTAATCCCAGCATGGCTTCTAACTTGCTTTGCAACTTTGGGCCAGTTTCTCCCCCTTCCTGGCCCTCAGTTTCCATATCTGTGAAAGGCACACATGGGACTAGATGCTTTAAGTCCCTGCGTAGAATTTAAAGACGTCCATTTATGTACTTTTACCACTTTCTTTAGCCCTCCACTCCTGAGATCACTATACTACATATCCGCAGAGGATGATGTTTACACTGTAGCCGAGGTAAGTTATGCAGTGCACAGTCTGTACAGCTGTACGTGGCGGGCCTGCCCTCTCTGATTCTGGCCTCAGGCCATTTCGAATGGAGCCGAATTGGACAGCGAGTCCCTCCCTTTCCTGACATACTAACCAGCTCAAAGGGCTCAGACAGTTTGGTTTTGGTTTTCCCACTCCTAAGCTTGTCTCCTGCTTGTCATGGGTGTGTGGATCAACAGCCCTGTGCATCCAGGATAAGCCCCAGTCCAGGGAGTATCCGGGCAAAGCAAGGGCACGACAAGGCTCAGGCTATGCAATTTGTGGCAGGGCTTTCCCTCAGAGGAGAGGAAGTAGGGCTCTGAGGACCCAGAACTACTACTGGGCCAGTCTGCTCTGCTCTTTGAATGCAAACTAAAAAAAGGAATTGCGGGGGCCCTCCCTTCTAAGCCTGCAGGACCCGCCCTACAGTGGATGTACCCACACCCATCTGAAAAGCTCTCTGGCTACATGGAGCTCAATATAGATCCACCAGATATCATAGGGTAGGTGGAGATGGGGGACTTTGGGGAGTGGAAGTGTTTCGGTTCTCCAAGGGTTATGCAGAAGTCCTTTGGGCTTTCAGTATAGGTCAATTTTTCATGGTATGGTGGCAAAACTATCTCTAATGCCTATTGCAACTTTTAGGAGCTTACAGGAGCCAAGAGCTCATGACTCCATCTACCTTTGCGAGAAAACAAAGGACGGCCATGTGAGGTGGTGAGCTCCCCGTCACTGGAGAGATACAAGCCTAGGATGGTCACCTGTCTGGATGTTCAGGCTCTGTTAAGGGCCCTCCTGGGGAGACACTTGGTGCCAGGGCCTTGCTGGGAGCCTCTGAGGCCCAGGACCCCCATGAATGTGTGAATGAGGAAGGGCCGGCCATGCGCTGGGTCTCCCCATGCTCCAGAGGAAATTGTTTTAAAACGGAGTCCCTGTTGTCAGCTTTTTCTCATGTTACTTCTGGCTTTATAACCAGAGTAGAGGTTCTGGTTCAGGAAGCGTTCACAGAAGCATGGAAGCACGGCCTCTGCCGGGCTTGTCGAAATACAAAGGTCACACATTTGTTGTAGAAGCGACTGAATGGAAGTCTTGAGAGCTTTGGATTCTGACTGTCTTGTCTGGCAGAAGATGTATGACCTTGGGCAAGTCACTTGACCTCTCAGTGTCACAGTCTCTGGAGTTAGTCTGCCTGGGTTCAAATCCCAGGCTGTGACTTTGTCACCTGGGTGATCCTGGCTACGTTGCTTACCTTCTGTGTTAGCTAGGATTGCTGTTGCCATTAACATTTACTGAGCACCTCATCCCCTGCCAGACATTTTGTTTATTATTGGGCATTACAGCTAATTTTTCACATTAATCCTACAAGGTAGCCATTATAATTTCCATGATACATTCTAAAGAGAGGAAGTGACTTAATAAGTGTCAAGGCCAGTATTGAAACCCCATGTCAGTGGAACATACTCCTAACATGGACCTTGTTGGGTGCAGACTCAGTCTATCCACCTGTACAATGGGTTTCACGTCATCTCCCAAGCCACCAAGGCAGATTCTGGTTTGGTGGTTCCCAGGGATTGGACAGTAACCTGGGGTCTGTGTTCGGCCCCCACCATCATCTCTGGGCACTCCTGGCTCCGTCTTGGGTACTAAATAACACATTCCGCAGCGTATGGATGCTGTCTGAACCACTACCCTTTTGTGGGAAATGAGGCATTTTAAACTTCTGCTCCAACCCCTCTTGTTTCCTGGGAAGTCCTATTATAGACCTGGGTTTTCACAGTGTCAGAACCAAGGCCTTTCCCTGTCTCCTGTGTCCTGTCTGAGCCATGGTAAGTGGTGGCGAACAGCCTGGGGCCTGCTGTGAACCAGATTGCCCCTCTCTAAGGCCTCCTCCCTTCCAGAGCCCTCCCCGCAACCTTTAGCAACCCTCTTTGCGCTGCCCACCTGTGAGTGACGCCGCCAACCTCTTCTTGTTTGGAAAGAAAGCTTTGGATGACAAACGGCCATGGAAATGTCAGGACTGAACCTGTGCCCGCCTAGTAGACTGGCGTCTTAACAAGGGGGCGGGCTGATCTAAAAGGGGTGATCGATCGGCGAATGGGATTTCGGGCGACTGTTACAGGCTGGTGGGGACATTTTCATGGATGGATCGATTCATTCTAGAACTATGTGTTACTTGCCTTGTCTGGCCAGGCACTGCCCTGGACCCAAGGACGGGTAAGTAAACAGCACAGACAAAGTCCCTGCTCTCACGAAGATGCATTCTGTGGGGCAGGCATACACAGCATGAACAAATAAACCGCTAATACTCCCAGGTAACGTTACAGGCCCCAGTGAGACTCGAACCTGGTGGGAGGGTAGGGGTTTCTGTCCGGAGCACAGGCAGGGGAGGTTGAACCGGGGCAGGAGTGGCCGGCGTCCTCAGTGGGAGAAGATGCTGGGGTGGAGGCCGGCAGGAAGCGGGAGGGGCTCTCTGGGACGAGCGCAGCAAGTGCAAGGCCCGGGGCGCCTGGTGCGTTTGAAGGACTGCAGAGGCCGAGGCGTGGGTGTGGGCAGAGCGGGTAAGTGGGGGGCGTGGGGGATGAGGTCAGGAAGGCAGGGGAGCCAGATCCCTGGGGCCTCTTACTCAGAGTGACGAGGGGAGCCCTGGAGGCTTTGGAGCAGAGCAGGGAGGTGACATGATTTGACCTACATTCTGGCGGCCTCCCTCTGGCTGCTGGGTGGAGGAGCCTTAAGGGACAAGGGCAGATGCAAGGAGACCAGTTAGGTGGCTGTGGCCACAAGCCATGGGAGCTTTTCTGGGGCCACCCACGGTCCCTCCCACCTCTGCCTGCCTCCTGGTCTCAGTCCCTTGGGCTGAGGAGAGGGGGGAAGACAAGGGGGGCAGAGCCTCCACGCCAAGGGTGATGCGGGACCAGCCTGGGCAGGTGGGGGTGCAGGCGCTGGTTTAACACGTGCTGGAATGCGGCAGACCCACGCTGCAGAGAGGGAAGAGAGCAGCGCGTGCCAATCGCAGTGGCAACTTGGACACACTCAGGACCATCGGCGGGGCCCCTCGCCGAGCCCCTGCTGGCCTCGCCGTCAGCAGCAAGCACATTCCACAGCCGATGTTTGGCTTGTGGTCTGGCCTGGCCCTCGAGTTCGTTTCTTCTGCTCCAAAAGTCTTTTAAAATCAGAATCCGAGTTCTCTTTAAGTTTGGGGCATGAATCACTGCTTTGGGGCCTGGAAAGTGGTGGAGGGACAGGGTGCTCCACTGAGGCACGTCTGTGTGACAGCTCCCAGCCCACAGTCCCCGCTGCCCGAGGGCCATCTCCAGCTGCCCACGAGCACCACAAAGTCGACAGTCTGGCTGACTCAACTTCCCCTCTTCAAGCCTCTCATCCTCCCACACTTCTCCTCAGGGTGCTGGCACTGCCCTTTGGCCTCCCAGACACCTTTCCTTCTCTGGTGACCGGGCCTTGTTAGAGTCTATCCCCCACAGGCTCACTGCTCTTTAATCTGACCACCTCCTTCAGCTCTGGTGTCTCCCTGCCTGGTCACTGCAGTGGCCGCCTTATCCTTCCACCTGTTCCCCATTATTTTCCTGTCTGCCTGCGACCTTCCCCCACCCCCCTCAGGGAGTGCCTCCAAACACAGATTAGAACATGTTACTACCCTCCCTCAAAAACCTTCTGTGACTCCCATCTGCTAAATCCAAATGCCTCAGTTGGCATTCAGTTCCCCCTCAGTGGCCTCAGCCCACTGCTTCATTCTTGCCGGAACAAGCACGAAACATACTCTAGTAGCATCCTGCCGACCAAACATCAGGCAGTTTGCCCAGATGAACTCTCTACCCACCTCCCTTGCTGCCGGAGCCAGTCCTTCTTGCATTCACAAATAACCTCCCTCCCGCCCCTCAAACCCTGGAGTCCTTTATCTGACTCTCTCATAGTCATTACTTACTCCTTTGTACTGTAGCTGTTTATCCAAAAATCTCCTCTCTCCTACTAAACCATAAGGTCCCTGAAAGCCAGGACTTATCGCTCCTCAGCTTTTATCCCCCCTAAAAGGGCCTGGTTTATACAGCCTACTGTGTTAGGACCTCCTGGGGTTCATGGGCAAAGAAATGTAAGACACATATCCTGCCCTTACATTTCTTTTACTTGGACAGTTCTTTCATTCATTCAACACGTATTAACTGAGCACCTGCTATGTCAGGCCCTGTGCGGGCGCTGAGGACGTGGTAGTTGATAAGAGATGTGGTCCTGCTCTCAGCGCTCCCAGTGCAGGGGGCATGTCCACGCAGTTGGAATGCAGTGTGGTAGGGGAGTACAGGATGCCTGGAGACCACACAAGTGGGGCCTCAAGCTGTGACTAGGGGACCAGGTGAGGCTTTTAGGAGGGAGAGGTGCCCAGGTGAGACCTGAAGACTATGTGGGAGGCAGCCAGGAAGACAGAGGGGGAGGGGAGAATCAGATCCAGGCAATGTGAGTGGAGGCCAGGGAGAGCTCCGAGTGTTTGAGAAACTAAGAGGAGCTCGGTCTCACCGGGGGTGCTGCGGGGTGTGCAAGGGCCCCTGCGTGTGGTCCTGCTAGAGGCGAGTCCTGAGCGCAAGCCAGGGCCAGACACTCAGGGTCTGGTTAACTCTGGACTCAACCTAAAGGTAGTAGGGAGCCACTGACGTTTAAGGAGGGGAGTAAGACACAACTGCGTTTGTGTTTCAGCCTCACTTTAGCTGCTGTTGAGAAAGGTCTGGATGGATGGGGGTAAGAGGGACAAGGAAGCCTGAGTTTGGGCTGGGCTCTCAGGGAGGCCTTGGGGGCCCCTCTGCTCTGCCCCCGGGCCGGCTCCCCTTTCTCCCTGATGGAGTGCTCTCTCGCCACCTGGCCTGGGCTGGGCTCTGCCAGCGTCCCATCCGGAGGCAGGCGCTTCCTCCACCTGAACACTCACGACAGCTTCGGCAGGGCCAGCGTCACAGGGTTGGAATGACCCTCACGGTTTCGCCCAAGCCCTGCTGGACGCCCCACGCCCCCTGCCCTGGGTGCTGGCCCCTCTGTCTGTGGGCAGCTCTTACGGGGATCTTTGGCCAACTCAGTCTTTCTGCAGCTCCTCTTTGGTTTTCCTGCTCGGGGCCACACAGTGATCAAGTGGCTTATGGCCTTGCGGGGGACACAGACAGTGTCACTGACAAATAACTTCCTACTCACAAATTCCACCTTGCGCTCAGCTTCTCAAACTCGAACTCACGTTGCGTCCAGCCTGTGTGGCTGTGAGTCCTGTGGAACTTCAGGCCGGAGCAGTTCCAGAAGAGCCCGGAGTCAAGGGAACTGGTTAAATCTCGGCTTTACCACTGCCGTGTGGTATGACCCTGAGCAAGTCATTTCCCTTCCCCGACAGCGTCTTCTCTCCTGCCGGATTGGGACTGGGTTTAGATTGCATTGGGGCTCTCAGTCTTCGCTGTCCATTAGTGTTATTGGGGAGTTTTTAAAAAATGCCACTGGTGGCCCCACGGCGGAGAGTGACGATGCATTCTGGGGTTGGGGTCCAGGCAAAGGTCTTGTTTTACATCTTCGTCCTCATGTTAGCCCAGGATCGAGGACCACTGGATTAGCTGGTCCCTTCTGTCCCTCCTAGCACTGATCATCTACGATTCCACGACAGAACAAGAGGGGAGGCGGGAGCGGGCAGCCGGAGAGGAGTCGCCCCTTATTTAGAAGTGACAGCCCAGCGGGATCCTGCCACTACAGATACCTGGGGCTGCAGAAAGGCCAGCAACTCTAAGTCCTGGTTTCTCAGATTTGACAAGGTGTCCAATGCTCAGAGGTGTCCCCCAAAAGGCTCTCAAAGGAGTCTTGGGGAAGCAACTGGAGACAGAAGCATCCTCTAAATTCCATGGCTTAACAATGAGCTCACGCCCTGGCCACGCACCTTTAGAGCTGCTCCATGGACACCCTGCCCTCCATGGACACCGTCGCCGTGCATGCGCCCTGCAGTCTGTGGGATCTGGGGGTGCCCCCCTCCTGTTCCTTAAGGCAGAGGCTGTGGCTTATCTATCTGGAATTTCCAGAACATGGAGGTGCCTGGGGCGTAGTGGGGCCCAGGACATGCTGGCAGAATGGACAAGCCACTCCGTTCCTTCATCTGTAAGTGGGATCGTGGCATCTTCCTTGCCAAATGACAGGCCATGGGAGAGCCATGAGAGCAGCGCTGGCTTCACGGCACTTGACCTGTGCGGTGGCTGAGAGCCCCACATTCAGAAGGGCCCTTGCTTGGTTTAACGTCCTGCCATGGCCATCTTGAAATTTTTACACGTTGGACCTCGCATTTTCATCTTGTGGGTCTTACAGATCATGTACGGGCTGCGTGTGTCATGAGTGGTGGGAATAAGTTCAGAGAGGAGCTCTGTCTACAAATTATTCATGGGACTTTATGATTACCACTGTCACTGAATACAAGGCTATGTGCTCTAGGGAAAGAGCAATTCCAGGGGAAGGAGAGGAAATGAGGTGTCTTTGTGGCCTTCGTCCTAGAGGAGGAAGGGGCAAGGGCCTGGAGTGGACCAGGTTGAGGAGAAGGATGATGGGGCTTGGGGACACTCCCAGAGGTCTACAGAGAATGATTTGAATGACCTTGTACTACCTGCCTGCCAACAATGTAGAAAATCCACCATTAGAACTGCATTTCTTTGGCTGAAGCATTACATATTCCTTAATTTCCCCTGCTGGCTGTAGCAAATTAGGTTCCTAACCTCAACCTTGGTCAGAAGACCCAGCCCTGAGTCCCCATAAAACCTTGGGAAATCACAGGAAATCACTCAAACTTTAAGAGCCTCAGTTTCCCTATCCGTCTAATGGGTACATCAGCCTCAGCAGGACCTCTGGCCACATCTGGCCCATCTTGATGGATAGAAGGAACATATGGAAGCACTCTTTGCAGACTGTTAGGAGTTGTACCCCTTTTCCCATTTCATGATTTTTCCGTGGCCTTCCTGAGGCCCCGTCCTCTGCTCTATAGGAAAGAAACAGGCCCTGGATATCTGCGGAGTCAGGATTTCTGCTAGTCTGGCCCAGCCGAGTGATGCTGCCGGGGGAAGAAAGCCGTCAGCCCCAGCTGTGAGTGCAGGAACCCCTTCTCTGTGTCATCCTGTTTGGAATCCCAGAGTGTGTTGCCACAGTAACTTGCCTAACTCACCCCACATGCCACGTGGAAAAACCTCTGCCCACTTCAGAGTGGCATCACCCAAGCCACAGGCTGGGTTCTTCCACGTTATAGGACGAGGCTACCATCATCCACAAAGGCTGGCATAGGCGCCTCTGACTGGCGATGGATCAGGGGGCCGAGCGGTTGGACCACGCCAGGCACGTCCCCTGCCTCACCTGATTCCTCTGCTGGCTGGCACTGGTGACCGAAGTCCCACCACTAGTGCTTTATTCC
This sequence comes from Indri indri, assembly GCA_004363605.1. Classification (NCBI taxonomy): domain Eukaryota; kingdom Metazoa; phylum Chordata; class Mammalia; order Primates; family Indriidae; genus Indri; species Indri indri. The sequence continues at coordinate 20,928 of RJWJ010019795.1, read as the reverse complement.
TTTGGCTCAAGGCACAGCCCAGTTAAAATGGAAATCCCTTTGGGTAGGACACATCAAGTTGTCCTCACTCATTAGCGCTGCTTAGCATGAATTAACTCATTAGGCCTGAAGCTCAGAGAAGGTTCTGATTAGGCGAAGGGAGCAGGCGGGGCAGGGTGGAGAGGATTGCCAGACCCTGACCCCGAGGATGGGCTGGAAGGGGGGCCCTTGTGCCTTGTACTGGGTACTTGGGGGCAGGTGGGAGAGCCCTGTCGGCCTGAGCCAGGGGGCGGCAGGGAGAGAAGCTCTCACATAATGAGGCACCACGTGAGGACCACTTCTCACCAAGCTGGCACCTTATGGGAGTCATCATTGTCTAGCTGAGTCTACAGGAAACAGCTGCCCGCCCTGAGCCAGTGACCCCGGGAGGGTGGCCCATTCCCCTTAAAGACAGCTCCTCAGCAAGGGCATCTTATTGTCCCTCTGTGTCCTCAAGGCCCATTCCCCAAAGAGGGTATGGTGCGTGGATTAAGAGCAGGGGTTTGGGGGTCAGACAGGTCCTGACAATGCCTCTTACTCTGCTGACGGGTCGAGCCATTTACCTTCTCAGGTGTAACCTGGTGATTGCAGTAGTGACTTCATCCAGCTGCAGCGAGGCCTGAGATGTGAGAAAGTGCTTGATACGGTGCTTGGCATACATCAAATAATAATTGATGGGGAGCAGGACAACTGCTTCTGTCAACAGAAGGCTCCCTGGGTGCCATACACTGCTCTGAGCACTCGACGTGAATGAATCACATGTGGATCATTTAACCACAGCAGCAGCCTGTGAAGTCATTATTCTGCCTATTTTACAGTTGAGAAAAATGAGGCCTGGGGGCTCATTTGGAGTCACCCAATTAGAAAGAATTTGAACCCAGGCGGGCTGGGTCCCAAGCCCGAGCACGTGCTCATCCTTACCGCTGTCTGGCGAGTGTCTCAGCGAAGCAGGAACTGAGAGACAGCAGGAAGGGGGTTTGGCCACACTGGCTCTTCCCTCCAGGTGGGATTTCACACATCTCGTGACTATGAAAACCCTCTGTGGAAGTTTCGGAGCTCATTTATTTTTGCTTTACAAGGTGACCAACTCCAGTCTCCCTCCTGCCCTTCTTCCCTCACTGGCAATAAACTTCTAGGCATTCAGCTAAGAATTTGCATAGTTAGGATGCCCACGATGGGATCGGGAATGGTCCCCACCTGGTCCACAGCCCCTCAGCGCAAGCACTCCATGCCGAGGGGGTGTGGGTGTCTTGGGGGCTCATAATAGTTTGGGGAAAATAGTTTCAAACGGCTACGAGTCCTTGGTGGTAGCCCGTGGTTGGTGGGTTGGGGGTGAACGGGGTAGGGTACATAGTGATGAGAGACAGCAGAGATACTCTTTTTGAAATATATTAGAGCATTTTAAAAGCTTGGTTTGTAGCTGACCCTTTTGGAGTCAGCCAGAGCCCATTACTGCCTGGGGAGGTTTACTAGTGGATCTTAGAACAATGTTGAACTTTGACTCCCAAAGTAAGATCTTGAAGCCTATGGGGAGACAATAATGCCCAAAGTCAGGCATTATGGAGAGGAAAGAAAAGGCTTTTAAAATTCCCCAAACTCCCTTCCATACAGCAAAGCCAAGGCAGACCAGCTCAGAACGTATTTTTGTCCCCAGTGATGGGGGGTGGGGAGGGGTGAAGAGGGCGGGGGATGGAAGGGAAGTTCCCTGCTGTTGGGAGAAGGAGGAGGAAGCTCCCACGACAGGAGGGAAGAAAAAGTTTCAGAGAGGACAAGATGAAGGGGAGATACTGTCTGAGTTCTGGGCTGGGAATGATCCCATCTCTGGGGAGTCCACTGTCGTGAAGGGAGGGGGCGTGGAGGGTGAGGAGAAAGGGGGACTCTACCCCCAGGGCCTGCTTGTTGCACAGAGGGGTCCGGAAGCTGCACAGCTGGCAGTAGCTGAGGGGCGTGGCTGACAGGCTCCCAGCAAGGAGGGCAATAGGGAGGCAAGGTGACGAACTTCACCTCCTTCCTGCTCTCCCGAGCTGGGCAGCAGGGGTTGGACATATCTAGTCCAGCACTGTGCTTCGTCCACACAAGCTTTTCCTGTCGAACGGGACCCCACCCACATGGACGCACAAGGGCCTTGCTGAGTGGTCCTTCTCTTCTCCAACAGCACCACACACCCACACTGAGATCACATTGACTTCGAGGCAGCCTCGATGGCATAAAAAAAAAATCCCTGAGTTTCCATTACAATCAAGACTTTGGGCCACGTTTTTTGGGGGAGGGGCTAGTAAAGTCTCCCTTTATTTAGAGCCCTGGCACTGGCTATCTCCTCTGAGCCTCCGGTAGAGTTCCTCTAGACTTCTTTTATGAACTTGAGTTTGAAAGTTACATCTCTGTGTATCCTTAGATTCTTACTGAATGGTCAGTACCTTGAGCACTAATGATGACAATGTTGGAGAAGAAAGACCGCCTCCTTGAGTGCTTATGATATGCCCGGCACTTTCCAAGCACTTTATGTACATTTGTTCATTTAATCTTTCTGATACTCTATAAATTCTATTATTATCCCTGCTTTGCAGGTTAGGAAACTGAGGCACAGAGTCATGTAGTCAGTTGCAGAGCCCTGACCAATCCCAGGCAGCAAGACTTCAGGGCCTTCCCCCCTGCACTGTGTCTGATCTTGCTTTGTGTATTTATGGAGCCTGGCAGATAACAGGTGCCGAGTAAAGATTGGCTTTTAAAGAATCGTCATCTTTGCTACAGATATGATTGTAAAGTTCTGGTAGGTGGATCTACTCTCTGAATGTCAGACCATAAAAGTCTTTGGATTTGTTTACTTCTTTTTTTTTTTTTTCAGGCTTTCTTGATGGTTTGTCTACCCCATCATGCTGTTCAGCCTGCAACCATTGCTCCAGAAAGGCAGAGGCTCCGAACTCATAATATCCTTAATGAGGACTCACTCCCAACTTGGCCTTTGACTGGTCCCCTGCCCAGCCAAACTGCCATCGCCAGTAGGCAAGCTTCCTGGTAGTCTGCACACTGAATCCATATGACGCACAGATGAGATGCCAACATCGATCCTGTCCTGGAGCCAGGGGAATGGACCCAGTGACCCCTGAGACCCTGCCAATCTTGAGTCTAGACTGATCAGAGTGGTTTTAAAATATTCACCTTTTTTTTTCTTTAACTGGTCCCAGGAAATAACACTCAAAAACACAAACATTCCTACTTTTAGCCCCATGTACACTCTACAGACTCCTTCAGGGCCAAGTTCCAAGATGTATCTCCTCCAGGAAGCCTTCCTTGCTTATCTGCTGAAACTGAACTTCTCTTGTCTGAACACTCAGCCTTGATTTCCCCACGCTATTCACTCCCTAGTGTCTCCGTTTAGCTTTCCCAGTCTTGCCCTGTCCTCAGTTACAAGCAGGGCCCAGATTGCACACATGCTCCGGCCCCACCCCCAGCTCCTTGCAAGCAGATGCCGTTGTTCCAGCATTGATTGATATGTTTAATGAATCCCATATTTCAAGAACCCAAACTGACCAGACATAACTCAGGAGTGGTTTTCTCCATATAAACGGAGCTCTGAGTCACAAATCCTGTGTCTTCAGAGGGCCTTTAGCATCCCTGTCCTTCACCACCCCCACTCGCCCCCGCTTAGCAACAACATTAACAGCCATGGATTAAGCCCTATTGTGCACCAAGCCCTGTGTTAAGGGCTTTCCTTACAGTGCCTCACTTAATCATCCAGACAACTTTACAAACTCAGAATGTCTACCTCCATTCCTCACGGGAGGTAACCTGCTGCAAAACCTGTCCAGGGCTGTACAGCTAGTGGGCTACAGAGCCGGAACTGGAACCAGGTCTGATTCCAAAGCCTGTCTTTGCTCTTTGCTTCCTGAGGTCCAGATTGCCCCAGCTCCTAAGGCAGCCACTGATTCTCAGGTTCTGATGGAGCCACCTCTCTGGGGTCACACAGAAGGGTCTCTCTTTTCCAGTGGCTGCATCTCCTAGCAACTGGAGGACAGTTTCTGGAGTAGTCTCCCCTCCTGTCTAAATGCACCTAGAGTGGGTTTTGCATCCTCCTGCAGCTGGTTTCTAGGTGTATACTGGCCTGGTGGCAGTTCTCCCCCTGCCCTCCTCCCCAAACCCGCACAACATAATGCATCAGTGTTTCATAACCGTGACTCCACGATCTGAACTGAGCTCCAGTCGTCAGAGGCACTGTTCAAGTTCAAGTACAGGCTCTGCCAGAAGCTCTGCTACAGACCGACAGGAGGGTGCACTTGTTTCTCGTGGTACCCAGGGATTAGGGCGAGCGACTGCAGTCTGCGGGTGAGTGGGTCTCCACCTGTGCTCCCGAGGGTACCTCTCCCGCTACCACCACATCTGACCCCCACTACTGGCCCCAGCTCAGGCCTGGAGCCCATGCAGAAGAGAAGGCAAGGTCGGGCGCCCACATCAGGCCAGTCCTGAGGCGCTGGCCCTTGTCAAAGCCCTGGGGCTTGAGAGGAGGGGCCCTGAAAGCTTTTGCCTTGCGCAGAAGAGCACCGCTGGCGGCCGCCCCCGCGTGGAGGTCTGATGGGACCCAGGTACCCTAGTGCGGAGAGCCCAGGGCTGGCCTCCGGGCCTCACGCCTCTCTGGCCAGAGGCTTTCGCAGCACTCTGACACCTGGAATACATTAGGCGGCGCGTGTCTGGGCGACAGTGTCTTTCCCTGGATTATTGAATAATTGCCTAATTCCAAGCCCGGGTTGGGGGGGCGATACCCCGTCCCTACGCCGGGTGTCAGGTAACTTTTCCGAGGATCCTGGACTGCAGGCCTCCGACCTGCCGCCTCTGGCCTGGCCCAGGAGGACTAGCCACAGCCTAGGAGCCGATCGCCGCCCCCCTCTCCCGGCTTCGCTCCGTCTTTGGCCGGAGGGACTCTGGGCAGCTTTCCCTGCCCTCCAGAGCTGAGCTGCCGCGCCCAGCCTCCAAACTTCGGGATGCTCCCCGCGCCAGGCAGGAGGCAGGCAGCCTAGGAACGCTGCTCAAAGAGTCCGGTTCCCTCCCCAGCCGGGGTTGCGCGCCCTCCCGGCTCCTGGGACACCCGAGTGCCCCCGGTGGCGGCGCGGAACCCCGGCGTGGCCCTCGGAGGCACCCAGGGCGCCCAGCGGGGCTGCCAGCCCTCGCCGCTTTCAACTCAAGCCTCTTCAACTCTTCCCAAACACTCCAAAGAGTCTGGGATCTAAGTACCTCCGCGCACATCCCTCTTTTGCGGAGCTTGGCAGAGCCCCTAAGCAGCAGCCGTTCCTGGGGCACTTACGTCCCCAAGAGCAGCCAAGGTCCGACCCCGGGAGGCGCGACGCGTCCCGCTCCTGGCAGCTGGACCCGAGGCCCCGGCGGCCGAGCGAGGGGCTCGGAGAGGCGAGGGGAGGCAAGGACGGCACCTACCTGGCCACAGGCTGAGCGCCCAGGCCACCACGAGGCCCCTGGGCAGGTCCATGGCCCGCGGCGGCGGCGGGGTCCGGTGCGGAGCGGCGGGGGCGGCGAGCCAGAGCGGCAGCCTCCTCGGCGTGGCGCCTCGAGCCTGCACTGCGCGCGGCGCCCGGCTCCCTGACAGCCGCGGCTCATTCAGAGGAAGTGGGAGGGCTCGAGCCGCGGGGAGGAGCGCCCGGACACCACTCCGGCTCCGGCTCCAGGCCAGTCTCTCCTCTGCCACCTGGGCAGGCGACGTGCTGCGGCCTCCACGCACCTCTGCCTCTCTCCTTCTCCCCCTGCCCCACCTAGGCCTTAGGCGAAAATCCCAGAGAATGGCTCCGGGGAACCAGCTCACAGCTAGCACCTTCCTCCCCACCACCAACACCAAGTTCAGGGTCTGCTCAGGGTCAGTGGTGCATGGTTCCACTTCCCGAAGAAAAGAGCTTCACAAAGCTCGGGGGTGTACCCAAGGTGAGGCAGGTATAGCTGCTGTGACTCAGGTCTCCCTCGGCCAAGTGGAGTGGCTGTCCTTCAAAGGTTCATTCCGAGACACACCCTGTCTCCCTGCACCCCGAGGCTTGAAATGCAAAGGCCACACTCAGCGCTGCTTCTGACCCGGCAGTAAATGCGGATCCTCCACCCCCCACTCCCCCCACCTCCAGAGTACCCAGGGGGACGTGCACCCACTTTTTAAGGTAACATGAAGCTCTTTGGAATCCAGAAACCTTCCTTCCCAGCCCCTCTAATCACCGTCAATTAAATTCAATGCACATTTATTGCAAGAGCTTTAAGTCTGGGCTGGACTGCAGTCCGTGCCTGTGGAGGCTGACCTTTCCAACACTGGGGAGAGCGGAGGCAGAGGGTAGGGTGGCCAGAGAGTGGGGAAAGCTAGAGCAGAGGACCCCCTCACTGTCCCAGAAAAGCCTTCCTTCACTCCCTGCCCCTGTCCCACCAGGTCGGGGCCCCAGGTACATGCTCATACCCCACCACCCCTCTCTCCTTCATCTCTTCTTCATTGTACTTAGTAGAGAAACTAGACATCAATTGATGTGAACATTTGATTAACTTTTCTCTCCCTGTCCAGACTGGAAAACACCATTAAGGTAGAAATCTCTGGTTCACAGCTGAGTACTCAGCCCCCAGTACCCAGGAACAAAGTAGCTGGGTGGATGGGTGGATGAGTGCAGGTGGTGTGTGGGGGCACAGAGGGTGGAGCTTTCTGTCAAGGGGGTGTTGGAAGGGGAGGTGACATTCAGACAGGATCCCTGAGGCTGTGTTGGGTTTTGAGGAGACCCACGGTCACATATGCATAGTAGTGGGCATTGTGTTTGCCTCCCAACATAGCTGCCCTGGTTTCTACTTCAGTATCTTCACTTCTCTGACTCAGCCGCAGACTGGGGGAAGCTGATTCCATCCCGTGTGTGTGTGTGTGTGTGTGTGTGTGTGTGTGTCTAGGGAAGCATGTGGTCCAGGCTAAAACAAGTCAGCATGTTGCCATCCCCAGGCCATAGTTTAAGAAAAGGCAATATGCCAAAGGAAAAAGGTTTTCTGGGAAACAAGCTTTCTTGCTTTTCTAAGAGAGCTCCAAGAACGAATGAATGAATGAATGAACTAACTGTCTCCCCTCCTCTCTCCTACCCTTGCTTCCTCTCCCAAGCTGGGACAAGGAATTTTGTAGGCTCAGAAGTTGACAGGGGTCAAGGTGGGAAAGCGGGTTCTGGCCTTAGAGTGAGGCAGACACTGGATGACAGAATGGAGACATCGGTTCCAGGAAAAGCTTGTGGAGCCCCTGAAAGAAGCTGTCCCTTAAGCCCGCTCCCCTCAGGACTTGCCAGTTATGTGACTAGTGAGTCCCCATTATTGTTTGAGCCAGTTGAATCAGGACACTTTGAACCTAGAGCATCCTAACTAGTAACTGCTCTCTAATGGGCTGCAACCCACTTCCCAGCCTCGCACACATTCAAGCTCTCCCTAGTGGGTCTCAAACTCCAGGTGTGTGGGGATTACCTGGAGCACTTGTGAAGAAGCCAATTCCCCAGGATCGGGGGTTCCGGTGGGCACCCCAGCCCCCTCTGGCGTGTGGGTGGTCTGCACATTGAGCTGCACGAGACCGCGTGCTGCTTGCCGAAGGGGTGCTCTGTGGCAGCTGGCGGCCGCTGGGCCTGCTGCTAACAATCCTGCCATTCATTAACGTTCATCGCCCCTGTCAGGGGCCTGGGGGTTCTGAAGATCAGTTTGTGTGCTTTTGTGCAACAGGGGAGGGTGGGGAGAGAGGCGGCCTTCATTTGTCCTTCCAACCCATGCTTGAGCACCTACTGTGTGCCCCGTGCTCTGTAGGAGCGCACAGGAGGAGAAGCCCGTGTGGGAGACGCTGGCAACGGAGCCGAGAAGACAAGACATAACTGCAGATTTATTTATTTAATCATAATCTATTATTTATAATTTATTTAAAACCATTTCTTATTGAATCGTTATTAAACATTCTTTAAATCACAGAAGGCAGCAGCATACGGGTGACAAATGTGCGGTGCAGATTCTAAGGCTAAGGAAGCCCAGAGAGTTGGACAAAGGGTTCTATGGAGATGGGCTTTGAGCTGAATAATAATAATAATCCTTTACGTGTACATAGTGGTTTTATTTATTTGCAATTTTTTATTCATAGGCCATAAAACAAACCATGCGATTCTGTAGTTTTTAGTGTATTCACAGGGTTGTGTAACCATTACCACTCCTTTCATAACATTTTTGTCACCCCAAAAAGAAACCCTGTAACCGTGAGCAGCCACCCCTGTTCCCTCACCCCAGCCCCTGGCAACCACTAATCTGTTTTTTGTCTTTATGGATTTACCTCTTTTGGCCACTTCGTATAAACGGAATCATACAGCACATGACCTTTTGAGGCTGGCTTCTTTCACTTAGCATGATGTTTCCATGGCTCATACGTGTAATAACACGTTTCGGCACTTCGTGACTTTGTCTCGCCTGATGGCAGCCCGTCGCGTGGATGTGCCACATTTTGTTTATCTGTTTATCATGTGATGCCTATTTGGGTGTTTCCACTTTGGGCGATTATGAATAACGCTGCTATGAACATATGTGTAGAGGTTTTTGTGTGAACACGTGTTTTCAGTTCTCTTGGGTATATAGCTAGGAGTAGAATTGCGGGGTCATAGAGTAATTTTATGTCGGATCATTTGAGGAACTGCCAAATTGTTTTCCATGGTTGCTGCATCATTTTGCATTCCCACCGACAATGTATGAGTGCTGTATATAGTGTTTTACTATTTTTGATATACCTTTCACACTCTTGATCTCATTGAATCCTCACAATAGTCTTGCAAGAAATTATATTTATTTTTTTTATATAGATAAAGATGTATTAGTGAGGATTCTTCCAGTTGCAAGTAACAGAAACTCAACACAAACTGAAGCAGAAAAGAGAATGTACAAGCTCATGTGACCAGGAAGTGCAAAGGCATCCTGGCTGCAGAGATGGCTGGATCAAGGGTCTCAAATCGGCCAGGCATGGTGGCTCACGCCTGTAATCCTTGTCACCACATCTCAGCTGAGTAGAGGAAGCAGGGATTTCAGGCCAGGACTGCAGGAGCGTGGTCAGCCCAGAGAGAGGTCCTGTGGGTGGCTCTTCTGGTTCCCAAGCTTGCAATCTGAGCACCCTCCTCTGGGGGGACCTGGCTTCTCTAGGAAGAAAAAGTGGGGGCGATGCCATCCTCTCTGAAGGGATCTAGCACTGATTGCGGAGGCCTGGGCTCAGCCAGGACCAAAGCATTCTTCTTCCAGAAAAGGACTTGGGGTGGCCTGACCTGCTTTCACTTTGGAGAGGCGCCTGTTTCTACTTTGCATTTTCACCTCTCTGACCTGGGGTGCTCAACTGCCCCGGTGTGCCTGGGACTGAGAGATGTTCCAGGATGATTGTAATGGGGTACAATCTCTGGCAAACTGGGACAGACTGGTCCCCCATCTGTATCTTAGGCCCGCTGCCTCACTTTCGTGAATTTTCTTCTCCAACCCTCCCTTTCTCTCCCCTCCAGGTATCTCTGTCTTCCACTCTTTGTTGCTTCTCTCCAGTCTTCTCTGCTCCAGGTTGTCTCCGATGCAGTCACTTTCCTATCAGCACAGGGGGCTCTGCCTTGGGGCATCCCTGGCTTCCAACTCCCTTCTGGCCCCACAGGCCCCCTCATGGGTCTGGCTTCCTCCCTGTGCCCTCAGTTGGTTTGTGCTTAGAAAATGCAAACCTTTTTTTTTTAAAGATAAACTTAAACAAACTTACAGTTCCTGAGAAGGCATATCTTCTGCCAAAAAATGATATAATAAATTCCAAAGCCAAAAACAAACAAAAAAAAAATGTAGAAAAGGAAACCAGGAGATTGCTTTCGTTATCTGCTGTTTGAATGATGTGCACCACTGTTCTGGGCCAATATCGTGTGTGATGAGTGGTGACTGCGTTTGTCACGCACGAGTAGGCTTAGAGGGGTTCCCCTGGTTTCTGTTTGTCATGCCAGGTCTCCTCTCTGCCAGCAAAGTGAAGCAAGTTAACTTTGAAGAACTGTGTTTGCGCCAGCATTGTGTGTTTGCCCTATCGTGTTCTACATCAAAGTCCAATCCGAAATGTTGGAGTAGGGGATGCTGCCATTCTTCCTAATCCTGTGCCTGAGGGTCAGTGACCGGTATTTTTATTAGGATCAAGTCCGGTATACAACCTATACTGAATCCAGAAAGTTATTTTGTGATCTCCATTTCTCAAGCCACAAGTATGTACAGCATTTGCAGTAAAGATATCAAAGGGAAAGGGTACGGACACAGCACAAACAGACACGCACGGTGGGTAGGGAAACATCTCTTTGAAGAAAGAGTATAGGAAAGGGTATAAAGAATACAAATTGCCTTAAAAGTCTAGAGGTGTCAGTCAACATCCCAGTGGAAAGGCCATTTGTGGTGGGGATTCGGCGGGTTAAACCCTTGGCATTGGACCAGACTGGAAGAGCCATATCAGAATCAAACGGCACAGCAATGACAATATGAAGCCTGGACTTCAATTGAGCACTTACTATGGGCCAAATGCAACTCTCGCATCATCTCCTTTCGTCCTCAGAGCCACCCAGGGGTTCTTCGGGACTTCCATCCTGGGCCTGGGCTGGCCTGAGCTGTCTGGGAGAAGCCATGAGGGCGAGGGTCTGCTGCAGGGCGCACGGAAAGGCTGCGCTTGCCGAGGACACCCGGGAAGCAGGCGTGGCACTGAAGGAGACGTGGAGCAGAGTGAGGAATTACGCGGTGCATAGGGTTCAGGGCCCAGGGTGCAGTTTGACAAGGGAACAGGAGCCGGACTGTTCTCTAAATGTATTTATTGTGCACCACCCTGGCGATGGAGTGAAAAGCCAGATGTGGTTCTTGACTCCCCGCAAGGCTCCTCATCTAGGAGAGGAGGCAAGTGTGCACGGTAATAACCAAAACAACAGCTCCCGTTTATCGATCACTTAAAGCTGGACACTTCCCTTATATCATTTCCTTTAATCTTCATGACAGTCCTCCAAAGCAGTATAATTACTACTGCCTTTCACAGAGGAAGAACTTGAGGCTCAGAGAGTTGAGGGCCCAGGACTCATAAAAGGCAGACCTAGGATTTGAACCTGGCCTCGCTTGATTCCGGATTCTGCGCTCCTAACCGCTCGGCGTCATTGCTTTTTAGAGCTGGGCGATAAATGGGACTGTGATAAGGGCTACGATAGAAGAGTGAGCAAAGTGTTGAGGAAACACAAAGGGGGGCCAGAGAAGGAGGTCACATCTCCGTGGGCCTTGGAGGTAGGAGGTTTTTAGGGGCAAAGCGGGCAATTTAAGTAGAGGAGACTGCAAGAATGCCAGAGTCCGTGCAAAAGAGCGCGTGTTCAAGCTGTGCCCAGGGAATGGAGAACAGTCAGAGGTGGCAGAAGTGGGAGAACAGAGTCAACCCAAGTTTCAGTTTCCAGCCCCTTCAAGGGTCAGCTCCCTCTGGTGTACTGGGGAAAAGGAGTTTTCCTCACCTCTCTTGACTCCTGAGTTAGCCCTTCGGAGCCTCTTCTCTGGTCGAGTCTGGTCAACCTCTCCGCTGCCAGAGAGGCGATGCACAGACTTGCCCCCTCTCTGTGGGCTTTCCGTGGGTGTGGGGGGATCGCATATGCACACGCATTCACACATGAATGCACGCATGCACACACGGCCACCAACAAATAACATCTTCAGATCCAGCACAATCCAAATCTACGTTAAAGAAGAGAACCAGTTCCCTAAGTAAACTTCAAATGTACGGATTACCCTGTACATTTGAAGATGCCATTTCCCATTATTTCCCGGAGCAGCGTTGGTTCCTCACGGTTCTGTCTTCCGCTTTCAGATGATGCCTCAGGGTTGTGAGTCTTTGTGGCCATGTCTCGAAGGCCAGGGACAGAGCCCTGAAGGACTCTCTTTGGCTGTAAAAGATAAAGCTTTTACATTTTTATCCTTTTCTTTTCTTGGGGCAGATCAAATTCCAAAGAGGTAAATCCTAGTTTTTTGGGCAAGAGGGGTGATAAAAAGATAAGAGTGACAAAATAATGTGGGGTCACATGGGGCATTTTTGAAGCTACAGTGAAGAGTACGGCCTTCATTTGATAGTAATGAGAAGGCTTCGGGGATTTTTCAATGAGATGGGGGAGGGGAGGAGAGGTCCGTGTCCAAACCAGCCAGAAGGACAGAAGTCTGTAGCCCTTCTGCCAGTTCAGGAAGGTTCCGTGGAGGAGGTGCCACCTCCCCCTGATCATCTATCAGATGATGTCCCCTCACACTTCCCCAAGACATCATGCGCTTTCGTGGGCATCACTTGGGCTTCCATGAAGATGCCATCTTTTTCCCCCCTTGGGATCTGCAGGTGCTATTCCCTCTGCTCTCCACAGGTCCTGTATGCCTCAGCCCTGCTGCTCCCTGGCTCCAATCCGTGTCCATCAAGGCTCTGTGTAACGAGGCTTACTCCTGCCTTCCTTATTTTCTTTTCTGCCTCTCTGCAAACAAACCACACACTCCTGTCTGGCAAGTCCTCAGCATCCCTGGAACACGAATACCAGGACCACAACCAGCAGGTGCTGACCACGGGCCAGGCTCTGTGCTGGGTGTTCTCCTTAGCCCCACTCAGCCCGCAGTGTGCAGTGGGTCCTTCTATTCCCACGGAATGGGTGGCCTTGCAGTCACTCACCATACTCTGATATATTCCCTTGGCAGTCACCGCTGCTGTGAATGCTGGAGCCTCCAGCCTGCCATAATAACCCTGAAGGTGTAACTGAGGGCCCTGGAGCCCTCTGAGCAGGCTGGGAGCACCAGGGAATTGACAGGAACAGGCGTCACCTGATGACTGCTGGGAGCTAGCAGGAGAGCACCAAAGGGACAGCTCTGGGTGTTTCCCACAGTGTTCCAGGGGTGCCAGGGGTGCTGTGCCCTGGGCGCCCACAGCGGGAACCTGCTCACTACTGCAGCTGTATGGCTTCCTTCCTCGTCCACAGTGCTTCCTGGGATCAGTTCCCATAAAAACTACTTACACTTAAACCCTGCATCCCAGTCTGCTTCCAGGGGAAACCAACCTAAGGCAGACAGTTTAGAGAGGTGAAGCAACTTGCCCCAAGTTTCGTAGCTAGGAAGCGGCAGAGTCAGGATTTGGATCCAGGGGCTCTGGGTGCAGCACGGACAGTGCGTCCAGACTCGCTCCCCTGTCCAAGCACCTGGGGTATCTGGGAATGCTGGCAATCCTGCCTTTGAGTTTCTGGCTCTGGGCACGCTCTTTGAAAAAGAATATCACCCTTGGGAAGCAGATAAGCCTATTAAACCAATATCATCCATTCACTCACAGTGTGAACTTATTTATCACATCCTTTTCTTCCCCAAGGTCTCTGAAAAGAGTAGAACTTTAACAGGCAAGAGAAAAGTATATGATCTAGCAGGCAGTGTGGTCAGGAGCCCCATCCCTCATGCAGCTGGGGGGCCCAGGAGGAGAAAGCGTCTCCTTAGAAAGGCAGCTGAGAGGGTGATGAAAATTAGCGAGCTCTGTTTCTCTGTTTAGCTGAGAGTGGATCCTAGCCCTCTGGGCTGGTGTCCCCAGCCTGGAAGGGAATGCAGGGATTTCTGAACATCACAAGTTGCATAACTGATCTTGGAGATCAAAGAGGAGAAGATAGGAGAGCACATCCCAAGACAAACCACAAAAACGTTCGTGACACCGTGACCAGTAACGAACCCTACTGTCTAATCTCCACTTCCAGCCAGCCTTGCTAGCCAGCCTTGCTAAACCCAGTGGCCAGAATACAAAAAGGATGCCCTCTCCCTTGGCCTCCCCTTCTGCCACAGGACCGAGGGGCTAGCCTTGTCCCTGTGATCAAACACCTGCCAGGCTGGCGCAGCCACCAGTGGGTGCCTGCCTGGAGACCGCCTGTCTACACTGATTTCTGCAAAGAGGATGAACTTCCTGCTCTGCCAGGGGAGGTTATCCCAGACTGTCTTGGCTGCTGCTGCTGCTCGTCCCCAAGCACGTCCTGGAAATAAACATCTCCCAAGCAATTTGCAGCTGGGGGCGGAGGCCAAGTGGTTGCGTGGGGCGCGGCGTGGTGAGTGTGGGTGTTTCAGCTGATGTTTGGGTAACGAATGCTTCTGTGAGCATTTTCTCTCTGCTGAGCATTAGTGAGGAAAATGTGGGTGCAAGTGTTGGGCTTAAGACCTCTTGAGAACTTCCCCCTTAGGGAAGGCCAAAAATCAAACATTGTCTGGAGGATTATTGCAAGCGAAACAGAGATATCAATAGCATTTTCTTTGGTCTTTGCAGAGCCTCGAAACTGACTGCAAATGGCTGATGGCCCCTGGAGTTGCTCATGGGGTTGTTGGGCAGAGTGTAGTAATTTAATGTGGGCTCTGAGGTCAGAGAGACCCAGGTTAGAATCCCAGCCTGGCCCCTCAACAGCAGGGTGACTTGCTACTGATCACTATTTCACTACCTATAAAATGATAAGGCAGCAAGCTCTTCTAGAGCATTTACCAAGCGCCAGACGCAGTTCTAAGCTCTTGAAATACATAAGCTCATTGAATAATCACAACAACTCTATGAAGTTGATGCTATTATTACTCCCATTTTACAGATGAGGAAATCAAGGCACCAAAGGGACCGTAACTTGCTCAAGGACACTCCGCTGCGTGGCAGAACCTGAGATGGCCACAGGCAATCTGGCTGCAGCGCCCTTGACCACTCTGCCTCTTGGGTTGCTGTGAGGAATCGGAGAAATGCAGCCTATAAAGGGCTTGGCGCAGTTCCTGCCGCGTGGCAGGCTCTCAATAAATGTTAGCTTTTATTATTAACAACATATGAAAACAGCATAGAACAGCCCTGTTGAGCTATCCGCATCATTTGAGATTCTTAACAATGCCTGACATTTATTTCGCTCTGCATATAATTCAAAGGGCTTTCCCAGTTGTGTCTCCTGTAACCCTCCCTGAAACCCTGTGAAGGCGACTCGGCAGTGTAGAATGGGCGTGAAAAGGTCAGCAGCGTGCAGAAGGCCCCAGAGCCCCTCTCTGGTCATTTCATCCTTCAGCAAGTCTGTATTGATATCCAAGAGCCTGAATTACACACTGTATGAGATGGAAAAACTGCTGAAGGGTCATCATATGTGACCCTTCAATATATTTAATTCAGATTCTATTTACACAAGCTCGTTATACTCAACTGTATGAACTGTAACACAAAACCAATTTATTAATTATTTATACTCTACCTTTTTGCAATAGGGATCTGAAAGGATCACAACAAAAACAGGTACTACGAACTTACATAATCACCTAAAAATAAAAAATAAAAATAGCAGGCCAAGAGTCGAACAATAGAACCAACATTTATGTAGCGTTTTGCAGTTTGTAAACATGTGTGCTCTCATTTCAACCTCCCAGCAATCCACTACTACGCATAATTGTGCCATAAAACTTGGATTTAGGAGAGCTATTGTAACAGAGAATAATGACTATGCCCAGATTTCCTAAGCTTATTGGGTTCTGCCTGTGCATTTTGTCGGTTACTGAGAGAATAGGGTTAATGTCTCCCACTACATTTCAGTAACACTCTGGAGCTAGAATGCTTAGTTTCAAATCTCAGCCCTGATACTTACTAATTTGGTGACTTAAGCTTAAGTTTATGTTGCTTAAGCTCTTGGTGTTTCAGAATCCTCACCTAGCAAGTGAGAAGGACTACCTCATTCAACAGTTGTGAGGATTAAATGAGCTGACACATGTAAAGTATTTGGAAAAGTGCTGGGCACATTGAAACTAAGTGCTATTTGCTTATACAAAAAATAAAAAAAAACGTCTCCCACAAAGATTGTAGAATTGTGTCTCTCCTGGTAGTTCTGTCAATTTTTGCTTTATAGATTTTGAGTCTAAGTCATTAGGTATGTACAAATTTAGAACCATCGTATTTTCTTAGTGACTTGAACCTTTTATTGTTATTAGTGTCTTTATCTTTAGTAAGGCTTTTTGCCTTAAAATCTACTTTGTCTGATATTAACACAGTTCCACTGCCTTTCTTTTGGTTAGTGTTTGCACAGACTATCTATTATTTGCCATTCTCTTCTTTTCAACTTTTCTATGTCTTTGTGTTTGAGACCTATCTCACGTAAGCAACATATATTAATAGTCGTTTTTAAATTCAATCTGTTGAACTTGTTTTTGAATTGGAGCACTGAGCTCATTTACATTTAATTTAATCGCCTGTATACTTGAGTTTAAATATACTATTTTAGTATTTTCTATTTGTCCTGCCTATGTTCCTTTTTCTTTGTTTCTTTTAAATAGCTTATTTATAATTATTCTATTTCCTCTCTGTAAGGTTGGAAGCAATACGCTGTTCTCTAACGATTTCCTAGAGATCCTATCATGCATCTTTGATGGATGAAACTCTAATATTAAGAAGTGCTTTTATGCTCCTCTCAGACAATGCAGGGGCCTTGGGACATTTGCACTGCAGTTGGTATCCTCCTGAGTCAAATGCAATTGTTTTTGTTTATTTTATCTATATTTTAAATACCACAGACATTATTTTTTGCAGCCAGCCAATATTTAGATTCACCCACATATTTGCCATTTTTGTTGCTATTCCTGCATCTCTCACTTTCCATATGGGATCATTTTCCTTCTGCCAGAAGAATACCATTTAGTGTTTCCTTTAGGACTGGATTTAACAGAGTCAAATTCTCTCAGTTTTTGTACGTATGAAAATGTTATTATTTCACCTTTATTCCTGATGGATATTTTCTCTGGGCATAGAATTCTAGATTGGTATTACTATTATTGTTATTATCGGCACATTGAAACTGTCTTTCCATTGTCTCCTGATTCTTGTTGTTTCTGTTAAGAAGTCAATTGTCAGTTTACTCACTGCTCCTTTGAGAGTAAAATGTCTTTTTTTCCTATAGCTGCCCGTAAGATTTTTCTTTTTGATTTTGGCTTTGAGAAAGTTTACTATGTGTTAGGCTTATTTTATACATAATTTGGCTTCTTTTGCTTGTGGATTTAAACCTGTCATCGGTGTTGGAAATTTTTCATAAATTACCTCTTCAAACATTGTATCCATCCCACTTTCTCTCTCTTCTACCACTGGGACTCCAACTAAACATTTGTTAGAATTTCAAACAATATCTCTTATCCTCTCCTTGCATTTTTCACTTTTTCCTTCCTATCATTCCTTCTAGATATTTTCTTCTTCCCTTTCAGTTTATTAAATCTTTCTTCTGTTGAGTCAAAACCCATTCTTTAAGTTCTTAATTTTGATTATTTAATGTTTTAGTTTAAGAATTTCAACTTGGTTCTTTACAATTCTCTGTTAAAATTTCAAATCTTGTCTTTCATCTCCTCAAACATAGTAAGCATTATTATTTTAAAGTCTGGGTCTGATACACTGGAGTCCTTGTGATCTGTGTCCACTGCCTGTTATTTCCTCTAATGCTCGTATATGTTGTCTTGTCTCCTCATGTGACTGGTTATCTTTGTGCACAAGACATTGCACTTGAAAGTTGTAAAAAACAAGCTGAGAACTTGATTTTAACTTCTAAAGAGGATTATTTGCTTCTGCTAGGTTCCTGAGGCCTTTCAGGTCGCCTTAATACTGTTAATAACGTTATAGGGATTGAGACGTTCTTGGGTGCCCTGATGTTCAGAAGCGGGGTTACAGTGTATGTGAAGTCTAGTTTACTGACAGTTCGCCCTCACTCTTACGGTAGATCCCTTTAGGGTTTAAAAGTGTTAAGGGTTCACCATGATCCCCACTTCGACAGACCTTGAACCATGATTTTTCCTCCTACCCACAAATATTGCTAAAAGTGTTTCCCAGTCTCTCAGTTGCACCTTTCAGATTTCAAATGCCTCCAGGGCAAATGTGGCCCCAAATGCCAGGCTCAGGCTCACTTCTTTCGGCTTCCTTCCCCTTTCAGATCTCAGCCCAGTAATTTTTTTTACTACCTTAATAGCTTTCTCATACTTTCAAGCTGATTTTCTGAAAGTATTTTGTCCAGTTTTTTGAGTTCCCCTTAGAGGAAGAATTTATCTAGATTCGAGCTGCCAAAATTGGAAGTGAAATCCAAAATATGACAATGTCATTTCCTTATAAAAGCCTTTGATACTATCTCGTAAAACTCAGTAAGTATTTTTAGACAAATCTAGAATTTCCAATCCAAAATCAACTACTGCTGGCTTAGTGATTTTATCTGGCCTTATCTAATAACAGCTCAAGGACTAGGAGATTTATTCAACAAATATTTCTTGAGTGTATTCCATGTCTCAGGCACTGATCTAGAGAGGGCAGACACCCTCCCTTCTCTCACAAGATTTAAAGTCTAGACAGAAAGAGGGACAAATTAAGAAAAAAAAAGCTACACTCAAATGCGATGAGAGATTGAGAGGAAAATTGAGAACAATCGATCGTAATAGGAAGAGAGTGAGGGTGCCAAATACAAGAGGAATTACATCAATTGTGATGCTTTGTCTGCAAGCACCAGAAAACTGGACCCAAATGGGCTTAAATAATGAGTGAATGTATTGTCTCTCACAAATAAGAAGCCCAGAGGTGGAGGAGCCTCAGACAGAGGTCATCGCAACTCTGACTCATCTTCCGTCTCTGCCTTCTCATCGCTCTCGGGCTGGTGCAAGACGGTAGCTAAGGTTCCATTGATCTCATCCAGCCACGGCGACATCCGGGGGGAAGAAAGGAAGACTTCGCAGAAACCCCTGGTACACCTCCCCTCATTTTTCATCAGGCAGAATGGGGTCCCATGCCCACTCCTATGCCAAGCGCTGGCAAAAGGAATAAAATTACCTGAATGACTTAGACTAGTCACAATCTGTTCCTAGCTGGGGATGAGGCCATATGACTTTAAGTCATCTGTGGGAGAGGCTAATTCCTCAACAAAATTGGGGCTCTGTTAGGAAGGAAGGAGGAAGGAGCAGAGTGATTTTTGGGCACGTAGCCAGCAGTGTCTATCCCAAGGGCTTGGGAGGTGGGACATCACCAAATGCCAGTCCTCCATTCCATAATTCCCCTAGAGTCTCTTACATATGCATTCTAACATGTTAGTCACCAATTACCCTGTAAAGCAATAATAATAGCTAGCACTATTGAGTGGTTCTCTACGTTAACTCATTTAGACCTATGACAGCCCAGTGAGGTAGGTTCTATTCTTATCCTCATTTTATAATGGCAAAACTGAATCACAGAGTGTCAAGGAGTTTGTCCAAGATTATATGATCAGTGGACCCGGGATTTAAACCCAGTTCATCTGGTTCTAAAGTTAATGATTTTAACCTCTTTGGTAAACTGCCTCAAGCAAGGTAAATGGAGATGAGAAATTTCAAATGAGAAAACTGGGGTTCATTACTGGTCATGGTGGCGTGTGCCTGTAGTCCCCGCTACTTGGGAGGCTGAGGCAGGAGGATCGCTTCAGCCCGGGAGTTTGAGGTTGCAGTGAGCTTCGTTGGTGCCAGTGCACTCTAACCAGGGCAAGAGAGTGGGAGCTTGTTAAAAATAATAATTAAAAAAAAAAAAAAGACAATAGAGGTTCAGAAATGTGAAGTTAGTTCATTCACCTGTTTATACACCCAACAAAACTTTGCTTTAATGCTCTAGCTGCTAAGCTACTCTCTAGGAATGAGTTATTAACCAGACGCTGCCTTTGACCTTATGATGCTTAGAGACTAGTGGGATAGTAATTATTGAAGGCTTACTGTGAGCAATTTGGCACAAAAATAAAGACTGTAGGCTGTGGCATCAGATGCTTGGGTTCAAGTCCCAGCTTGCTGGCTTCCTAGCTGTGGGATCTTGGGCAAATTTCTGGTTTTGATCACTTCCTCTTTGCCCCATTGGTAAGGGGGAGCTTACCGCCCCGGGTTATAGGAATGGCTAAACACACAACGCCCGACACAGGACGCTGAGACCCACAGCAGTTTATTAGTCACAGGTACTCACAGTGGGGGAGGAGACAACTCACGCCACACAGGGCCACACAGAGGCTGCACTTGGGAACAGAGGGAACGAACAGGGCCTGTGGGATGCAGGCTTTGTAGTGTCAAGAGGGCGAAGTGCCTCCCGGTTCCTGCAGGAGGATGTGATTGGCTTGTTTGAATAATTCCGTGGGCTGGCAGAGAACCGAAACCCATTATTCAGGGATAAGCAGAGATTTCGCCTGGCCCACCGGCGGAGGAGGGTGGTTTAGCTAGGAGATCTTGTCCATGGGAGCAAAGCGGTGGTGCGGGGACTTGCAGGTAGGCCATTTGAGGCCTTCTTGATGTCACGGCAGCACATAATACTATATCTTAATTTCAGGCTGCTAATTATACTACTGTTTCTTAACCTTGTTGCACCTTTGTTTTTTCATCTTAAAATGGGAACAATAGTGCCTGCTTCATTGGTTAGTCGTGAATTTCGAATGAGGCAATTTAATGTAGGTACTGGCACAAGGTGAGTATAGCTGTTACCTGAGTGCCAGACCTGGGCTAAGTGACATGTATAAGGTCATATGGCTGGCAAGCAGTGAGCTCAGATTCAGACATCCCTCTTTTGTTTCCAGTCGCTGGGAAATTTCTGCAACACTGAACTGAGAGCTTTTTCATTTGGAAAGTCTTAGTTTGTTTATCCATCCACCTGTCCTTCTAAGCACAAACACATCCATCTACTTACTTGTTCGCTTATTAAACAAGCACTTATCGAGTGCTTGCTCTGTGGATGGCGCTGGCACCGTGAAGATGGCATTCTGAAAGCCCGCAGTCTGCTGGAGGAGACAGCCGTAACATGGGTGCAGTGAAGTGTGATGGGTGCTATGCCACAGAGGTCAGTGCCAAGGACAACCAAGGGGAGAACCCCCGGATGTGAGGTGTGGGTTGTAAAGACCCTGGGGTTATGCTCAAGAACATCCCATTGGA